>JAECXC010003614.1:0-24613 GCA_018152125.1 Drosophila dunni | reverse complement strand
AAATTCAAACTCCACAGGTCCCTTCTTCATGATCATATTGTCATCCATACTCTCTACCATATGCCATGCTCAACAAATTCAAATAAATAACTTGGATACAGACCACGGATACCTACTGTTTTCAGACAAACCCATAGAATTACCAACTAGATTTGAACACCACTCTTTTACGAATTAATGTTTCTGAAATAATAATAACAAATGAATATTTTCGTAGAACTATTCCAAGCTTTAAAAATTCATCACAAATCAATTATTTGTATTCAAAATTGCAACAAGAATTAAATAGTATAATCTTTCACCATGAGAATCGAAATAAACGAGGACTGTTCAACATTGGAGGCTCACTATTTAAATTCCTTTTTGGCACACTTGACGATAATGACAGACGAGAATTTGAAAAAAAATATTTAAAATCTTTCTTTAAATACAAACTCAAGACATTAATAGTATAATAAACATAATTAATACCGAAATGCAACAATTTGAAGATCATCAAAACAAACAGGCACTTCAAGAAACATTTACTTACCAATTAATACAATTTATGGAATATTTAGAAGACATTGAAATTGGCATGCAATTGTCTAGATTGGGACTCTTCAACCCAAAGTTACTTACCTATGACCGACTTGACAGTGTTGACAACCGAAACATCCTACTAATTAAAACCTCCACTTGGATTAATCACCAAGATAATATCATACTAATTGTATCCCACATCCCAATCAACTTTCAAACTATTAAAACCATTAAAATCATTCCCTATCCTGACAATGATGGCTATCAACTCGATTACACCAGTACTACCTCTTATTTTGAAAAATATAGTACAATTTTTTAAAAGAAAAAAATAAACCAATATTTGATGAATGTATTACAAAAAATTTTACTTCATACAAAACCAATTTGCAACTTTAAACAGACAAACGAAAAAAAGAAATCATTAAATACATAGAGCCAAACACAATTGTAACATAGAACATATCCAACACAAATGTAAAACAAACAAAACCCCATTCGATCAGCATCGATTGCAAATCACATAGTCAGCATAATTTTTATTCTCAGCTTAAGCCGAGATAACGAGCAACGCTTGGTTCCCAGCATACCGGCGGTGCCCTCCATAATGTAAACATTCAGCAGAGCTTTCTTTATCATTTATTAAACCAATATCTGTTAGTCTTAAGTTGATGATTAATAAAACAAGTCGTGAATAAAATCTCGCTTCGTCTTTTTTTTTTATATCAACGTTGTCGTTAGAGTGTGTCGCGACATTAATTCGTTTCGATTAACACATCAAATATTTAATTATATACTTTATGGGGTCTACCACGCCTCCTTCTGCCTGTTACATACTTTTGCACAAACCCAATATACTCTTGCAGAGACAAAATGGAAACTATCCTCTATATTTACAATCATAAAACTAAACATGACACCACTGGACAAACTCCCGCACACATATTCTAATATGCAGGACAACCAACTTTAGATACACAGGACAAAAAAGAAAAAATTATAAACAAAATTAACAGTGACCAACAAGAATTTGAAATAGATACTAGATACAGAAAAGGACCGTTACAAAAAGGAAAATTAGAAAATCCATTTAAAGCCATTCAAAATGTTACTCAAACAGACCCCGATCATTACCAAATTACTAACAAAAATAGAACCACACATTATTACAAAACACAATTTAAAAATAAAAAAAAAATTTACCAAATGCAAACTCCACAAGTCCCTTCTTCATGATCATCATCCAATCAATCATTCATCATTTAATACATATAGCCAAATACAATTGTAACATGGAACATATCTGTAGTAGGCCGCACATCACAATCAGCTGTTAGAATATAAGTATTAGTATAAGCATAAGTATAAGAGTATAGGAATAATGAGTAAGAAGAAGGAAATGGAATCGTGACAGTTGAGAGCCAATGTTGAAGAGAGCAATGTTGAGAAGAGCAGAAGCATTAAAATTTAGTCTTGAAAGTAAAGTAGTGAAAAGTGAAAGAATGAAACAATTAATATCTGAACTATACCTCTGAATTGATAAGAGTTAAATAAATATGCGACACATTTCATCACAGTAACGACGCAGCGTCTGAAAACACCATTGAGGGACCCAGTGCACTTATAATGGCTTGCAATGAGGCAACAGCGAATTCGGCAAATCCTGAAAATAACCGTAAATAACTTTTACGTATAGAAGCACAGCAACGAAATAACGGAATGATGGCAGAAAACATAAAAAGATTGGAAGCTGGCGAAATAGACGAGGGAGTAAACGAGACGGCCACACGTATCGACGAAAAACCGTCTGTCTCTCTCACTCTTGCAAAAGAAGTGTTGCCAGACTTTAATGGCGAGTCGTGCGCAAAAAAAGGGATCGTGCAGTTGAAAAACGTAACCGAGATATATAATTTAAGCCATATTTATTCTCGACTATTATTCATCTGCAGGATGAAAGCCAACGCACAAAAATGGTTACACGCAGAGCCATTTCGCATAAGGGAGCCGTTCGCAATACTCTGCGAACAGCTGATCGCAACATTTTGCGCAAACTTCAAAGCTGAGATGCGTCGACTTTTCGAGACCCGCAAATGGCAAGTATCAGAAACTTTTGCGGAATACTTTGAGGAGAAACTGGCGCTGGCCAGAGACGTTCACATCGATGAAGACGAGATGATGGATCAGGTGATTGACGGTATACCGGACAATAGCATACGCATCCAAGCGCGTTTGCAGAACTTTACTAGTCCCAGGCAAATGGTGCACGCATTCAGAGGGGTGCGCCTGACATCGGCGATGGTCAACACGCAGCAAAAAGATAGGCGTATGGACATAAGCTGCCGTAACTGCAATTCCAGAGGTCACCTATACAGGGAGTGCAAAAAACCAAAGCGCGAGGCAAGGTCATGCTTCGCTTGCGGTGATACGAACCATTGGGTTGCCAAATGTCCACTCAGGAAAGGTGCAGAGAGCAATGAAGCTATAGAGACCAACAACAGCTATGTAAGATTACTAGAAATTAATTTTGTTGACAGTCCTAACAGCCCATTAATTGCAGCGTGCCTCATAGATTCGGGGAGTCCAGTATCATTAATAAAACGTTGTCATTGGCCTGAAGTTGCCCATTTATATCCGGTTAAAAATTTTTATTTTGTGTTGAACAAAAGTGAACTCACAACTTATGGAAATGGATTATGTTATGTAATGAAAGACACAATAAAAATTTATTTTCATTTAATTGTTTTTACCGATGAATGTATGAGCCATGCAGTAGTTCTTGGGAGGGATTTTATGGACGCTTGCAATTTAAGTTCGCTTAAAATGGTAACGGTGGTGAAAGCTGAAAAACTTATAGAACACACATGCAAAGAAATTCGGACGGAAAAAGACGACAAGACAGACGCACAAAATGAAAAAAACATTAATGTTAAAACGAGTGAAAATGTAAAAGAAGACGAAGACAAAGTTAAGGTCAATGTTAGAATGAGTGAAGATGTAAAGATGTTAAAGAATAATGCCCATATTGAAATGAGTGAAAATGTAAAAGAAGACGAAACCAATGTTAATGTAGAAGCAACCGAAACTGGTATGGAACACATAGACAAAGTCAAAGAAACTCAGCCAAGTGGAAACATCGAAAGAGACATGCGGAAAATATATTATGTTGACATGGAACATAACAAAATAGAATACAAAATTGATGAAAAAGTTGAGTGTAATACAAGAATGAAATTTCAGAATTTAGTGGCAAATAGTTACGTAAATGCTATTAGACCAGATAAACCATTAATTAGGTGCGAAATGAACTTGAATATTGAAAAGTCAAAGCCTTTTAGTTGTTCGCCACGAAAAGGAAAAATTGCAGACAATGCTGGACGATTATTTAAGAGAAGGAATTATAAGACCCAGTGAGTCTAAGTATGCGTCACCCATAGTTCTAGTGAAGAAGAAAACGGGAGATTTAAGATTATGCATAGATTTTAAAAAATTGAACAAGATTATGATCAATGACATCTACCCCTTGCCGTTAATTGATGATTTAGACTAGTTAACAAGTCAGTGTCTTCAAAACTTGATCTAAAAAATGGATATTTTCACGTGTTTGTAAACGAAGAGTCAATAAAGTACACTGCGTTTACAACGCCACTAGGGCAATATGAGTTTTTAAAAATGCCAATAGGATTAAAAAATTCATCTCATGTGTTTTTAAAGGTTTATAAACAAAGGTTTATAAACTAAGTCATCGCAATCAGCTGTTAGAATATAAGTATTAGTATAAGCATAAGTATAAGAGTATAGGAATAATGAGAAAGAAGAAGGTAATGGAATCGTGACAGTTGAGAGCCAATGTTGAAGAGAGATTAAGTCTTGAAAGTAAAGTAGTGAAAAGTGAAAGAAAGAAACAATTAATAACTGAACTGTACCTCTGAATTGATAAGAGTTAAATAAATATATAAAATACAAAACAACATATCCAACACAAATGTAAAACAAAAAAGAAACACAGATCTTAATATTCATGGTAATAAAATTATTAATGTCAATCAATGTAAACTACAAATAAATGACATAATTTTAAGCGACAATTACTTACAACCCGAAGTAGATCTAACACCTTTGAATCCACCAATAGAAATTATCAAAGTTAAGCCTATCAAAGAAGACGACATTGTACAACTTGTATCCCAAAATAATGTCTTTTCATATACAATAATTATAACCATTATTATTATATTCATAATCATATTGTTATATTTAAAATATGTATCATTTAATCCCATAATATTAATCCATAAAAAATGTAAGAAACAAATTCACGAACACAAGAAAGATACACCGCAATCAGTTCAACCAAAAGAACAACAACAAGAAGAAACAATTATTGAGGCGACACAATCAAATTTACCATAACTTTACCCTTCAGCCTCGCCTTGATTCACAGGCTCGCCTCTTAAGGAGAGGGAAGTGACATATTCATTCTGATTATGTCTACATTATACAGAGTTCCATATCCCCAATTATAAACATTCCCAACCTTCACTTGAGAATGAATCCAACCCCCAATTATAAATATTCCTAAGCTTCACTTGAGAATAATTTCAACAATTGTAAACAAAGAGCCGTCTAGCCGGCGCATCTCCCCCAATCGATCAGCATCGATTGCAAATCACATAATCAGCATATTATTGGTTCCCAGCTTAAGCTGAGATAACACGCAACGCTTGGTTGCCAACCAATATCTGTTAGTCTTAAGTTGATCATCAATAAAACAAGTTGTGAATTTAAAATCTAGCTTCGCCTTTTTTTTCCTCAACGTTACCGTTAGAGTGTATCGCCGTATTTATTTGATTCAATTACACATCAAATATCTAATTATATAGATATATGTCATTTCCAAACATACATATAAACATACAGTACAAATTATAAGTAATGTTATTATTGATGGAAATTGTATCGAAGTTAAATTTCATAAACAATATTGTTATAGGACGAGAAATTTTAGGGTATTTGGCTGTTGTCTCTTATAAGGGCGTTGAAATTGTAGTACATAAATCAGTTAGTGTCTTTTCGGTAATTAACCAAGAAGAAAATTTTAATAATATCGTAACAGAATTGAATGGAGAATAAAGTTGCAATGTTGAAACACTATTCAAAATGTTTTATACAGGGAACTCCACTGAGTCGCATAACCACTGGAGAAATGAATATTCGCTTAATTGATTTGAACAAGACGGTACAAAGACGTCCATATCGATTTAGTACAAATGAGATAGAATTACTTCGAGATAAACTTAAAGAATTAATTGAGCATAAGATTATCAGACCTAGTAGTTCACCTTATGTTAGTCCGGCATTGTTAGTAAAAACAAGTAAGAAAATCTACAGTCGATCAAGCCGACTGTAAAAGACCCCGTACTCACATAGTAATGCGCATTTGTATTTAATTTGAATTAAAATTTTATAACGAAATTTAAAATTTATATGTATATTTTGAATTGATATTTCAAAAAAAAAATTAAATTAGCAATTCTCATTGCCAGCATTCGAACCTACGACCCTCAGGTAACGATTTCACATCGCGCCGCAACTCTACCATTAGCACCACGCACCACTTTCAAGCATCTTCCGATTATTCGCATTTACATTTTTGAAATTATATGTATGCACATATGTATGTATGCGTGCCTAACACTGCGTGCCGACCAGTGTCACAGCGTCTGCGAGCAGCGCTGACGTCACACAGGCAGCGAAATTTCAGCTAAATTACATAATTTTTCTAACCTTCTAACTTTTTGTTAATAGACGGATTTTAACGCCGCTTGGAGGATAGTTTGATATGATATTCCTCTCTTCGAATAATTAATTATAAGCACTATACTATTTGACTAAATGCCTTAAATCCTGGTTTGAAGTTTAAAAGTTTTTATAGCTCATGTTAGAAAAGGGGGCGTGGCTGATCAAAATTTTGAATGGCATTGCATTAAGGCTGTCTCTAGCAACCTGCTTGCCAGAAATGGTGTTCCTAAGTGCCATAGTTACTGAGTTATTGGCCTAAAACTACATTTTTTTTTTCGTGGTGTGTCTGGTTTTTTGCTCATTGCGGGGGCGGTAAGGGGCGTGGCAAAAATTTGAAATAAACTTAACCTGCCTGACTTAATAACGAACTTTCATTATAAATTTGGTGGCTCTAGCTTTTGTAGTTTCAAAGATCCAGGTGTTCATACGGACGGACGGACAGACAGACGGACATTGCTATATCGACTCGGCTGTTGATGCTGATCAAGAATATTTACACTTTATGGGGTCGGCCACGCCTCCTTCTGCCTGTTACGCTTTTTTTCGCTTCTGACAAACCTAGTAGACCCCTCTACTCTTTTTTAGAGTACATTTTTGGGTTTTTTTTCGTTCTCTCCCTCAATTTACTAGAGAACAAACTAAATTGACAAGCAAGATTGCCCATGCTTCAATTCGTGGCTCAAGTGTCTAGAATCCTATGTAGATTCAAGTTGACAAAGCTTTATGAATTTAAGCAAGAATTCAAAGTCTCTTGCTGATTCAGTCAATTTATAGAAAATATGTACGATAGTAATACTTTAGCAACGGAATTTTGGAACACACAAAGACCACATACTCCCACAGTAATGCGCATTTGTATTTAATTTTAATTAAAATTTTATAACGAAATTTAAAAATTAAACTTTATATGTACATTTTGAATATATATAAAAAAAAAATTAAATTAGCAGTTCTCATTGTCAGCATTCGACCCTCAGGCAACGATTTCACATCGCGCCGCAACTCTACCATTCGCACCACGCGCCACTTTCAAGCATGTTCCGCTTATTCGCATTTACATGTTATACATACAAGTACCCACTCGTTTGAAATTATGTGTATGCACATATGTATGTATGTGTGCCTAGCACTGGTCGGCACGGCAGCGTCGCAGCGTCTGCGAGCAGCGGTGACGTCACACAGGCGGCGAAATTGCAGCTAAAATACATAAATTTTCTAACGTTGTAGCTCTCTTGTTAATAGACGGATTTTAACGCCGCTTGGATGATAGTTTGATATGATATTCGTCTTTACGAATAATTAATTATAAACACTGTACTATTTGACTAAATGGCTTAAATCCTGGTTTGAAGTTTAAAAGTTTTTTTTAGCTCATATGAGAAAAGGTGGCGTGGCAGCTCAAAATTTTTAATGGCATTGCATTAAGGCTGTCTCTAGCACCCTGCTTACCAGAAATGGTGTTCCTAAGTGCAATTGTTACTGAGTTATTGGCCTAAAACTACATTTTTTTTTAGGTGTGTCTGGTTTGTTGCTCATTGCGGGGGCGGTAAGGGGCGTGGCAATAATTTGAATATGTCAGGCAATAATAACGGACTTTCATAGCAAATTTGGTGGCTCTAGCTTTTGTAGTTTAAAAGATCCAGGTGTTCATACAGACAGACGGACAGACGGACGGACGGACAGACGGACAGACAGAAATGGCTATATCGATTCGTCTTTCGATGCTGATCAAGAATATATATACTTTATGGGGTCTGCCAGGACTCCTTCTGCCTGTTACGCACATTTCGCTTCTGACAAACCTATTAGATCACTCTACTCTTTTTTAGAGTACGGGGTCTAAAAATATTTATGTAAAATGAAAGAAACTAAGCAGTCTTATATATCAGGTTGTTAAAAAAGTCTTGCGGTATTTCCGCAAGCTTGTCTTTGCAAGCGCGTAGTTCTAGTTGTATTCGTCGCATCGGATCACGCTAAAGCTTTTTGGAAAACTCTTTTCACGCGCTAACACGTGTTTGATTAATTGTTGTTTGTTTTTAATCGTTCGTGAGTTATAGCGTCGCAAACATGGATAAAAATAAAGAGAAAATACGGCATATTTTACAGTACTACTACGATAAAGGCAAAAATGCTTCGTCTGCTTCGCCTGGTGAGTCGTCTTGACCATCTCGGCTCCTCATTCTCTTCCGTCGTCGTTGCGGCTAAGCCTTCTCTTCGGTAGGCGGGGCTATTAAGGGTGATATTTTCACCCTTGCGAGGGGTTTGCGCTCGTCGTTTGCGACCAATTCCATGGACAGTTGCGCGAGTCCGACTCGGATCGTAGTGCCCATGCCACACAAAAAATCCATCCACAGGATGACATTGTCGAGCATTGTGGGCATGCCCAGTACTACCGTCTTCACCGTTTTCCCTCTTCAGTACCACAGAAGACCCATCCGCCAACCGTATCCTGGCCTCCACCGGGAGCCTTTCGTCTTTGACATCCTGCTTCTGTAGCCATTCCTCGCTTACGAATCTGAGCGTTGCTCCGGTGTCGACTGTGGCCGTTGTCTCATGGCCGCCGATCGGGCCTCGGGCCTCCTCCTGGCTTGAGGGGCGCCCCAGGTCGTTTCCCGACATCGGCCGTTCACAGCATTCTTTGCTTCTTCGACCCTGTTTCCCGCAACGCCGACAAAACAGTACCTGCGCGTTGAGAGACCGCTCTGCCCGCAGTTATGACATGCCCGTCGTGGGTCGAAACCGACAGTGCTTTGCGCTGTTCCCCCTTGTGGTGGCGTCAACTGGGCTGCGGCTGGACGTGCTACCGACGACTGACTTGCCGTTTGCGGTCCACCGTCTCGGGCCGAAACAGGTTTGGTGGCCTTGTCCTCGGCCCTGCAAAAGCTGACTCACCTTTGCCTCTCGCCATTGCGCGAGAATATTCCGTATCCTGCTCGCGTAAGGCTTTCGAACTCGGTGGCCATCTGTGTCAGCTGCGCCAGTGTTTCGAAGTTGTGCCTGCGCACGTGCAACCGATAGTCCGTGGTTCGTAATTTTACTCCGTTGCTTGTGCTAACACAAAAAAAAAAAAAGTTTTATTCTAATTGTAATAGTTTTGTTAATAATGTTATTATTATTATTATTATTATTATTATTATTATTATTATTATTATTATTATTATTATTATTATTATTATTATTATTATTATTCTAATGTCAATTCGCTTCGCACTTGCTTTGCAAACGGACGTGTTTTTTTCTCTTCCTCGTTTAAAAGTCACTTTTCGTCGCTTTTTTCATATTATAAATCAAGTCAAGTCAATTTTATAATTATCAATACTTTGTGTCATACACCGGCTGTATAAACGCAAGGTTTAAATATACTAACAAACTTATTTAATAATTTCTTTGCAATAATTACCAAAACAAAGCTTAGCCAAAGCAAGTTGTTTGTTTGTTTGTGCACTTGCTTTGTTGTCTCCCAACAAGCTTTGTTTTTGTAACTTGCAGTTTTTGCTTGCTTGCTACTCTCTGCCAAAAACTTTTCAGTCGCCAGCGCAATCTATAAATAGATTCTTACTCTCTCGCGTCATCTCTCTCTTTGTAAGCAGCGCTTTGACTCACCCCTCCGCTATCCCGCGATCTAAGTGTTGTTGGTGTTGGCTACCTAATCTCCGTTGGTAAATTGTTCGTTTGCCGGGCAAACAATTTTGTTTTTGTAAGTACGCTATATTTCTGCTTTAGCTTAGCATTCTGTTTACTTAACCCTTGTGCATATCTGTCATACTTTTTAACTCTCTATACAAATTTCAAATTTGTTATATTTTTCTTTTTAGATTTTTACTTTTTTTTGGCAGTATAATCTTTTCTATTTGTTGTTGTTAAATTTAAAATTTGCCATTATGAATGTCTGCTATAGTAAAAACTGCTAGGTGCGAAACAATGTAAAAGTGGGTTTCGTTTGCTGCTGGCTGTGATTATGTGTCACACGAAAAATGCGCTGGCCTTAACGGCCGTATTATCGACCTGATAAACTCTAATTCGGATATAAAATGTACATGTGAGTCTTGCACGGATGTTGAAAAGGACATGATGGGCTTTATGAGGCAAACAAAAAGAGGCTTTGGTGAACTATTGGGCAGATTTAATAACCTGTTTGATAGCTTCACCTCGTTGGATAAAGATTTCAAAAGTATGAACCTTTTGAATGATTCTCCAAACGGAAAAAGCCAATTTTAGGTTGTCAATTGGTCCAAAAGAACTTTTAGTTTCTCCTCATATCTCCATTAATTCAGATCCGTCTTTAATAAATCTTTCTTCCCCATCTCCAACTAGTATTGTCAGTAGGAATGATAATTTTACTTCCCCCACAGAAGTTACTCCTACGGACACCGAGCCAGTCCCTGATTCAGTCGCTGTCATTTGTTGTTGACCAACATACTAGTGGAACGGTGGAAACGGCTCTAGTTCAAGATATGGAATAACCAATATTGGAGGATCATTTGTTAGAGGCCTTTTACACAGCACTGCATCGGGTCAAATGGGATGTCCGAGTTACAATATGAGAGATCCTACAACAGTGTATGGTAAAACCAGCAATTTTAATAATCAGTATACGACACAAATAGTTTAAAAAAAAATGTCACGTGGATCGCCGTTGTACAAGTTAATAGATTTGCCAGAGTTAAATGGATGGTTACTCCAGTTTGAAAAACTTGTTAGACTACAAAAAAGGTTGAAGGGATCGGCAAAAGAATAAGTAAAAGGACTTCTTATAAACCCCGTGAACTTTGAACGCATTGTAGAACGTCTCCAGCTTACGTATGTACGTCAGGAGTTACTTATTAAGAGCCAGATGGAATTGTTTGGTGAGATTCGTCCGATTATGAGAACAATTTGGAGAGATTAGTACCATTTGCGTCCAAAATTGAAAATTTTGTAGTATTCCTACAAACAGACAAAGCAATGCAGTATTTACAGAACCCTGTACTTTTGGAACAGTTTGTAGAAAAATTGCATATGACAAAATATATTCAATGAGTAGAATATGCGACAACTGTTCAGCGACATGCGGATTTAAGACACTTTAACTTTTGGCTTAGTGTTTTGTCAAGAAATGTAGCACGTGCAGCACCAATTACAACCAGCCAAAAGCTAAAAGAGTGGCACAGAGAGTTTATCAAACAGCTGAACAGCCAGGGAGACAAATTAATTCATCGTTATAATATTACCAGGGTGAGGGGCTCACATGATCCAAAATTGTATCGAGTTCATTAAAGCTCACACAAAGGAAAAATGGACTATGGTAAAAAGGCTGAGAATATGAATCGAGTCGAGGACACAATTTGACGACGTGCCAAAAGAAACGTAGTTCCGGTAAGGATGGCTGCAGAAAATGCCAGTTGAAAATTCGAGCGCCAGGCGGAAATGGAGAATGGATGAGTCTTGAAGCAAACGCTGTACCGGATTTGAAACTGCTAATGCAGACGGTTGATCTGCAAGAATTAAAAGAAAAGTACCGACAACTAAGAAATATTCCTTTAGACGGATATGTTAGTGCAGAACCCACCATTTTAATTGGTATTAATAACTGTCATAAAGGATCAGTCTTTAAAAGTATTACTCTGGACAGCAATTTATTGGCAGCAAAAACCTTCATAGAACGGCTTGTGTATGGTCCCATTGATCCATCACAGAAGCAAGCATCGTCGCCCTTATTGTCTGTTGTCTTTCACACACACATAAAGGAAAACACAGATGATACGGATATGCACCAGCTTATTTCGGTTTTTTTCTTAACAGACAATTTCTTAGTAAGGGCCGTCGGAAAACCGTTGGAATCTGTGCATATTACACATGCAAGACAAGTATTACAGGAAACTACAAAGCGGCTCAATGGAGCATATGAAACTGGACTCATGTGGTCTGAAGATAATGTTAATTTTCCAGATAGTTATAATGCACTCGTTTCGATTCGCTTTCGATAATGGACGTGTTTTACATCGCTTCTATTTCATTTCAAGTTTTTCCCGCTTAAACGCTCTAATTCGTATCATATTTCTGGCTTAAATCCTTTGCTACATTGTGTGCTACATCGGTTGTTTTGATACACATTGTTTTAATAAACTTTAAAGCCAATTTTTAATAATTTTGTTTTCTAAGCAACAACAATTCCACAGCTAAACATTCTGTTTACTTATTTCTGCGTTTGTTTGTCGCTGTGTAATTTGTTCTTGTAATTTTACGCCGTTGCTTGTGCTAACACAAAAAAAAAAGTTTTATTCTAATTGTAATAGTTTTGTTATTAATGTTATTACTATTATTATTATTATTATTATTATTATTATTCTAATGTCAATTCGCTTCGCACTTGCTTTGCAAACGGACGTTGTTTTTACTCTTCCTCGTTTAAAAGTCACTTTTCGTCGCCTTTTTCATATTATAAATCAAGTCAAGTCAATTTTATAATTATCAATACTGTGTGTCATACACCGGCTGTGTAAACGCAAGGTTTAAATATACTAACAAACTTATTTAATAATTTCTTTGCAATAATTACCAAAACAAAGCTTAGCCAAAGCAAGTTGTTTGTTTGTTTGTGCACTTGCTTTGTTGTCTCCCAACAAGCTTTGTTTTTGTAACTTGCAGTTTTTGCTTGCTTGCTACTCTCTGCCTAAAACGTTTCAGTCGCCAGCGCAATCTATAAATAGATTCTTACTCTCTCGCGTCATCTCTCTCTCTGCTCTTTGTAAGCCGCGCTTTGACTCACCCCTCCGCTATCCCGCGATCTAAGTGTTGTTGGTGTTGGCTACCTAATCTCCGTTGGTAAATTTTTCGTTTGCCGGGCAAACAATTTTGTTTTTGTAAGTACGCTATATTTCTGCTTTAGCTTAGCATTCTGTTTACTTAACCATTGTGCATATCTGTCATACTTTTTAACTCTCTATACAAATTTCAAATTTGTTATATTTTTCTTTTTTAGATTTTTATTTTTTTTGGCAGTATAATCTTTTCTATTTGTTGTTGTTAAATTTAAAATTTGCCATTATGAATGTCTGCTATAGTAAAAACTGCCAGGTGCGAAACAATGTAAAAGTGGGTTTCGTTTGCTGCTGGCTGTGTGATAATGTATCACACGAAAAATGAGCTGGCCTTAACGGCCGTATTATCGACCTGATAAGCTCTAATTCGGGTATAAAATGGACATGTGAGTCTTGCAGGGATGTTGAAAAGGACATGATGGGCTTCATAAGGCAAACAAAAAGAGGCTTTGGTGAACTATTGGGCAGATTTAAGAACCTGTTTGATAACTTCACCTCGTTGGATAAAGATTTCAAAAGTATGAACCTTTTGAATGATTCTCCAAACGGAAAAAAGCCAATTTTAGGTTGTCAATTGGTCCAAATGAACTTTTTTCTTGAACTTTCAAAATCTGTACCTGCATTGGGACAATTTATTTGTCTGGCCTCGTATTCTCGGCAGTTTGTACCCGGATTCTCACAGAAAATGAAATCTCTGTACTCACTTACATCCGAAAATAATAAATTCAGTTGGAATAACGAACACAAGGTCGTCCGGAAACACATAATAGAAATTGAAACTAGCAAACCAGTCTTGATTATTATTGATCCTCAGTATCCGATTGAGTTGAACACTGATGCAATTTCAATTGGATATGGATCCATATTACTTCATGGAATTGATAAAAAGCCTTATGTAGTAGAGTATTTCAGTAAAATATACCTCCTATTAATTGGAAACTCTTGCGGTTGTCAATGCCATAAAACACTTTCGACATTATTTGTTGGGAAGAAAGTTTATTGAATGTACAGATTGTATTTCTTTGAAGTCGTCTAGAATGAAAGTGGAGTTGTCACCTAGAGTTTTTCGTTGGTGGTTGTTCATGCCACAGGGTGAACAGGTTGATTGTGGGGGTGGATTTCCACCTTAAGCGAAGACGGTCACACTGAAGCGAGTGACTGGCATTACAGTGTAAATCGCCATTTACAATAGTTGCGAATTTCATCGCCACCGTACATAAAAATAATTCTCAACTTTCGTTCCATTTTTAGGCATTTCTTCGTATAGTACAGCATTATAATTGTATAATTCGTGTGGAGGCTAACTATGCAGAGAGTATTATACGGTCGGGCGTGCTCGACTGTACTTTTCTTTCTTGTTTGTTTTAAGATATTTGATTACAATATTTTTGGTTGTTTGTATTAAATTATGTCAATTATAGCGATAATGATTGATGTAGTTATTAATAGGCTTACTTTGAAAGTTGGTGTTTCAGTTGTGTTAATAGGAATATGGGACAAGGAAAATTTCGTAAGCAGATGTTTTTATGTC
This sequence comes from Drosophila dunni, assembly GCA_018152125.1. NCBI lineage: Eukaryota > Metazoa > Arthropoda > Insecta > Diptera > Drosophilidae > Drosophila > Drosophila dunni. The sequence continues at coordinate 9,961 of JAECXC010003614.1, read as the reverse complement.
AGCTAAATTTTTTATGATTAAAATATTTAAGGTTGTCATGTTTAAGTAATTTGTGATTAAAGATTCCTAGCCGTGTGAGTTGAGAACCAATTTCAATATCTACGATGTATTCCGTGAAGTCTTCAATGTTAAATATTAGAAGTTAAAGAAATGTTAAATTTTTGTGTTGATGAACGGAGCTTGATGATTGATTCAAAGTTTGCGATCAGCAATAACTTCATTGGAAATATACTAGAGGCGTAATTTAAATATTGTCAATAGTTGACAATAGTTTTATTTTTATTGGATGGATGGATGGATCGCAATTATATGGAATAACGAAATACTCGATGGATTATTACGAAATAGCTTGCCACCCTAATACATACATACATATGTACTTATGTATATGCGAAAACAAGATTTGAGACGCTTGGGTATAAACACCTGATGAAAAATTTCGGTCCTTAGAAGTGCGAAATAGACGAAGAAGCAAAATGAGAAGACAAATGGTTCTTTACATGAAATGGATTCATCATATAATGAAAATGAAAATAGTGAAAATGATTTAGTTAAAAACTTACTGGAACAGATGAAGCAATTTGGTTCTCAAATGACAACGATTCAATAGAAAAAAGCTGAGCAAATGAATATTATGAAGAAAAACATAAAAGAACTACAGGCAAAGCAGAACGTATTAGAAGGCTAGTTGAAGGCGCGTGTGGTGGCTTAATTAACGCATTTATGGATGTAGATGTCTTACAAGCAAGCACTACATCTAATTTGAAAGTCTTTCCCATACGAGAATTGGATGCATTAGAGGCATCAACAAACGCAGACATTGGTTCTAGCAAGGATATGGCTCAACGTACGGATAAACGAGATGGGCAAACCGGATGGTCAAAGAGTCCCAAAGGGTGGCTTGAGTCATCATCATGGCGTCTCAAACGGAGACATCGCGCTTGACGATAGACGGCAAGCAATAGCAGCTGCTGTCGATACAAAACTTCGCTATACCTAGTTATATCAGTGGAAACGGCTCTAGTTCAAGATATGGAATAACCAATATTGGAGGATCATTTGTTAGAGGCCTTTTACACAGCACTGCATCGGGTCAAATGGGATGTCCGAGCTACAATATGAGAGATCCTACAACAGTGTATGGTAAAACCAGCAATTTTAATAATCAGGATACGACACAAATAGTTTTAAAGAAAATGTCACGTGGATCGCCGTTGTACAAGTTAATAGATTTGCCAGAGTTAAATGGATGGTTACTCCAGTTTGAAAAACTTGTTAGACTACAAAAAAGGTTGAAGGGATCGGCAAAAGAATAAGTAATAGGACTTCTTATAAACCCCGTGAATTTTGAACGCATTATAGAACGTCCCCAGCTTACGTATTTACGTCAGGAGTTACTTATTAAGAGCCAGATGGAATTGTTTGGTGAGATTCGTCCGATTATGAGAACAATTTGGAGAGATTAGTACCATTTGCGTCAAAAATTTAAAATTTTGTAGTATTCCTACAAACAGCCAAAGCAAAGCTGTACTTTTGGAACAGCTTGTAGAAAAATTGCCCATGACAAAATATATTCATTGAGTAGAATATGCGACAACTGTTCAGCCACATGCGGATTTAAGACACTTTAACGATTGGCTTAGTGTTTTGTCAAGAAATGTAGCACGTGCAGCACCAATTACAACCAGCCAAAAGCTAAAAGAGTGGTCAGACGAACGCACAGAGAGTTTATCAAACAGCTGAACAGCCAGGGAGACAAATTAATTCATCGTTATAATATTACCAGGGTGAGGGGCTCACATGATCCAAAATTGTAACGAGTTCATTAAAGCTCACACAAAGGAAAAATGGACTATGGTAAAAAGGCTGAGAATATGAATCGAGTCGAGGACACAATTTGACGACGTGCCAAAAGAAACGTAGTTCCGGTAAGGATGGCTGCAGAAAATGCCAGTTGAAAATTCGAGCGCCAGGCGGAAATGGAGAATGGATGAGTCTTGAAGCAAACGCTGTACCGGATTTGAAACTGCTAATGCAGACGGTTGATCTGCAAGAATTAAAAGAAAAGTACCGACAACTAAGAAATATTCCTTTAGACGGATATGTTAGTGCAGAACCCACCATTTTAATTGGTATTAATAACTGTCATAAAGGATCAGTCTTTAAAAGTATTACTCTGGACAGCAATTTATTGGCAGCAAAAACCTTCATAGAACGGCTTGTGTATGGTCCCATTGATCCATCACAGAAGCAAGCATCGTCGCCCTTATTGTCTGTTGTCTTTCACACACACATAAAGGAAAACACAGATGATACGGATATGCACCAGCTTATTTCGGTTTTTTTCTTAACAGACAATTTCTTAGTAAGGGCCGTCGGAAAACCGTTGGAATCTGTGCATATTACACATGCAAGACAAGTATTACAGGAAACTACAAAGCGGCTCAATGGAGCATATGAAACTGGACTCATGTGGTCTGAAGATAATGTTAATTTTCCAGATAGTTATAATGCACTCGTTTCGATTCGCTTTCGATGACGGACGTGTTTTACATCGCTTATATTTCATTTCAAGTTTTTTCCGCTTAAACGCTCTAATTCGTATCATATTTCTGGCTTAAATCCTTTGCTACATTGTGTGCTACATCGGTTGTTTTGATACACATTGTTTTAATAAACTTAAAAGCCAATTTTTAATAATCTTGTTTTCTAAGCAACAACAATTCCACAGCTAAACATTCTGTTTACTTATTTCTGCGTTTATTTGTCGCTGTGTAATTTGTTCTTGTAATTTTACGCCGTTGCTTGTGCTAACAAAAAAAAAAAATAAAGTATTTATGTCTAATTGTAATAGTTTTGTTAGTATTATTATTATTATTATTATTATTATTATTATTATTATTATTATTATTATTATTATTATTATTATTATTATTATTATTATTATTCTAATGTCAATTCGCTTCGCACTTGCTTTGCAAACGGACGTGTTTTTTTCTCTTCCTCGTTTAAAAGTCACTTTTCGTCGCTTTTTTCATATTATAAATCAAGTCAAGTCAATTTTATAATTATCAATACTTTGTGTCATACACCGGCTGTGTAAACGCAAGGTTTAAATATACTAACAAACTTATTTAATAATTTCTTTGCAATAATTACCAAAACAAAGCTTAGCCAAAGCAAGTTGTTTGTTTGTTTGTGCACTTGCTTTGTTGTCTCCCAACAAGCTTTGTTTTTGTAACTTGCAGTTTTTGCTTGCTTGCTACTCTCTGCCAAAAACGTTTCAGTCGCCAGCGCAATCTATAAATAGATTCTTACTCTCTCGCGTCATCTCTCTCTCTCTTTGTAAGCAGCGCTTTGACTCACCCCTCCGCTATCCCGCGATCTAAGTGTTGGTGGTGTTGGCTACCTAATCTCCGTTGGTAAATTGTTCGTTTGCCGGGCAAACAATTTTGTTTTGTAAGTACGCTATATTTCTGCTTTAATTTAGCATTCTGTTTACTTAACCATTGTGCATATCTGTCATACTTTTTAACTCTCTATACAAATTTCAAATTTGTTATATTTTTCTTTTTTAGATTATTTGCTTTTTTTGGCAGTTATAGGCATGCAATTTTCGTTATCTTCTAAAGCACTGTGAAATTTAAACTTTGCTATTATGAGATGTCTGTTAAGTAAAAATGTTAGCTTCGTCCACCACCATATTTACTTCTAGCTTTATTCGTATGTGCGTCTGCGACATGGTTTTGATTACCTGCTAAATATTTTATTTTAAAATCATATTCGCTAAGGTTTTATTTTTTCATCTTTGTTGATAAGATCCTTAAGAACAGAATTCATAAAATGCGACATGTTTCTGGAGCTTTTTAAGCCGAGAGTAATACAAAGGACATTTGTAGTGGCCCTGTTTTGTAGAAAATGCTGTTTTAGGAATGGATTTGGGATCCATTTCAATTTGGTGCAGACCTTTTGCCAAGTCGACAGTTGTAAATTATTGGCATTTTCCGAGTTTGCCCAAAATTTCATCCATATTAGAAATCCGAAATTTATCGTATATATGATATATAGTATGATAAAGAAATGTCCAATTTTTGTGTTGATGAACGGAGCTTGATGATTGATTCAAAGGTTGCGATCAGCAATAACTTCATTGGAAACATACTAGAGGCGTAATTTAAATATTGTCAATAGTTGACAATAGTTTTATTTTATTGGATGGATGGATGGATCGCAATTATATGGAATAACGAAATACCCCATGGATTATTACCAAATAGCTTGCCACCCTAGAATACATACATATGTACTTATGTATATGCGAAAACAAGATTTGAGACGCTTGGGTATAAACACCTGATGAAAAATTTCGGTCCTTAGAAGTTGCCAACATAGACGAAGAAGCAAAATGAGAAGACAAATAGTTCTTTACATGAAATGGATTCATCATATAATGAAAATGAAAATAGTGAAAATGATTTGGTTAAAAACTTACTGGAACAGATGAAGCAATTTAGTTCTCAAATGACAACGACAAATGGTATGTCCGAGTTACAATATGAGAGATCCAGCAATTTTAATAATCAGGATACGACACAAATAGTTTTAAAGAAAATGTCACGTGGATCGCCGTTGTACAAGTTAATAGATTTGCCAGAGTTAAATGGGTGGTTACTCCAGTTTGAAAAACTTGTTAGACTACAAAGGTTGAAGGGATCGGCAAAAAAATAAGTAAAAGGACTTCTTTTAAACCCCGTGAATTTTGAACGCATTATAGAACGTCTCCAGCTTACGTATTTACGTCAGGAGTTACTTATTAAGAGCCAGATGGAATTGTTTGGTGAGATTCGTCCGATTAATGAGAACAATTTGGAGAGATTAGTACCATTTGCGTCCAAAATTGAAAATTTTGTAGTATTCCTACAAACAGCCAAAGCAATGCAGTACTTACAGAACCCTGTACTTTTGGAACAGCTTGTAGAAAAATTGCCCATAACAAAATATATTCATTGAGTAGAATATGCGACAACTGTTCAGCCACATGCGGATTTAAGACACTTTAACGATTGGCTTAGTGTTTTGTCAAGAAATGTAGCACGTGCAGCACCAATTACAACCAGCCAAAAGCTAAAAGAGTGGTCAGACGAACGCACAGAGAGTTTATCAAACAGCTGAACAGCCAGGGAGACAAATTAATTCATCGTTATAATATTACCAGTGTGAGGGGCTCACATGATCCAAAATTGTAACGAGTTCATTAAAGCTCACACAAAGGAAAAATTGACTATGGTAAAAAGGCTGAGAATATGAATCGAATTATTGGGTCGAGGACACAATTTGACGACGTGCCAAAAGAAACGTAGTTCCGGTAAGGATGGCTGCAGAAATTGCCAGTTGAAAATTCGAGCGCCAGGCGGAAATGGAGAATGGATGAGTCTTGAAGCAAACGCTGTACCGGATTTGAAACTGCTAATGCAGACGGTTGATCTACAAGAATTAAAAGAAAAGTACCGACAACTAAGAAATATTCCTTTAGACGGATATGTTAGTGCAGAACCCACCATTTTAATTGGTATTAATAACTGTCATAAAGGATCAGTCTTTAAAAGTATTACTCTGGACAGCAATTTATTGGCAGCAAAAACCTTAATAGAACGGCTTGTGTATGGTCCCATTGATCCATCACAGAAGCAAGCATCGTCGCCCTTATTGTCTGTTGTCTTTCACACACACATAAAGGAAAACACAGATGATACGGATATGCACCAGCTTATTTCGGTTTTTTTCTTAACAGACAATTTCTTAGTAAGGGCCGTCGGAAAACCGTTGGAATCTGTGCATATTACACATGCAAGACAAGTATTACAGGAAACTACAAAGCGGCTCAATGGAGCATATGAAACTGGACTCATGTGGTCTGAAGATAATGTTAATTTTCCAGATAGTTATAATGCACTCGTTTCGATTCGCTTTCGATGACGGACGTGTTTTACATCGCTTCTATTTCATTTCAAGTTTTTCCCGCTTAAACGCTCAAATTCGTATCATATTTCTGGCTTAATTCCTTTGCTACATTGTGTGCTACATTAGTTGTTTTGATACACTTTGTTTTAATAAACTTTAAAGCCAATTTTTAATAATTTTGTTTTCTAAGCAACAACAATTCCACAGCTAAACATTCTGTTTACTTATTTCTGCGTTTGTTTGTCGCTGTGTAATTTGTTCTTGTAATTTTACGCCGTTGCTTGTGCTAACAAAAAAAAAAAGTTTTTATTCTAATTGTAATATTTTTTAATTTATTATTATTATTTTTGTTAATAATGTTATTATTATTATTATTATTATTATTATTATTATTATTATTATTATTATTATTATTATTATTATTATTATTATTATTATTATTATTATTATTATTATTATTATTATTATTCTAATGTCAATTCGCTTCGCACTTGCTTTGCAAACGGACGTGTTTTTTTCTCTTCCTCGTTTAAAAGTCACTTTTCGTCGCTTTTTTCATATTATAAATCAAGTCAAGTCAATTTTATAATTATCAATATTTTGTGTCATACACCGGCTGTGTAAACGCAAGGTTTAAATGTACTAACAAACTTATTTAATAATTTCTTTGCAATAATTACCAAAACAAAGCTTAGCCAAAGCAAGTTTTTTGTTTGTTTGTGCACTTGCTTTGTTGTCTCCCAACAAGCTTTGTTTTTGTAACTTGCAGTTTTTGCTTGCTTGCTACTTTCTGCCTCAAACGTTTCAGTCGCCAGCGCAATCTATAAATAGATTGCTACTCTCTCGCGTCATCTCTCTCTGCTCTTTGTAAGCCGCGCTTTGACTCACCCCTCCGCTATCCCGCGATCTAAGTGTTGTTGGTGTTTGCTACCTAATCTCCGTTGGTAAATTTTTCATTTGCCGGGCAAATGAACGCTATATTTCTGCTTTAATTTAGCATTCTGTTTACTTAACCATTGTGCATATCTGTCATACTTTTTAACTCTCTATACAAATTTCAAATTTGTTATATTTTTCTTTTTAGATTTTTATTTTTATTGGCAGTATAATCTTTTCTATTTGTTGTTGTTAAATTTAAAATTTGCCATTATGAATGTCTGCTATAGTAAAAACTGCCAGGTGCGAAACAATGTAAAAGTGGGTTTCGTTTGCTGCTGGCTGTGTGATAATGTATCACACGAAAAATGCGCTGGCCTTAACGGCCGTATTATCGACCTGATAAGCTCTAATTTGGGTATAAAATGGACATGTGAGTCTTGCAGGGATGTTGAAAAGGACATGATGGGCTTCATAAGGCAAACAAAAAGAGGCTTTGGTGAACTATTGGGCAGATTTAAGAACCTGTTTGATAGCTTCACCTCGTTGGATAAAGATTTCAAAAGTATGAACCTTTTGAATGATTCTCCAAACGGAAAAAAGCCAATTTTAGGTTGTCAATTGGTCCAAATTAACTTTTTTTTTGAACTTTCAAAATCTGTACCTGCATTGGGACAATTTGTTTGTCTGGCCTCGTATTCTCGGCAGTTTGTACCCGGATTCTCACAGAAAATGAAATCTCTGTACTCACTTACATCCGAAAATAATAAATTCAGTTGGAATAACGAACACGAGGTCGTCCGGAAACACATAATAGAAATTGAAACTAGCAAACCAGTCTTGATTATTATTGATCCTCAGTATCCGATTGAGTTGCACACTGATGCAAGTGCAATTGGATATGGATCCATATTACTTCATGGAATTGATAAAAAGCCTTATGTAGTAGAGTGTTTCAGTAAAATATACCTCCTATTAATTGGAAACTCTTGCGGTTGTCAATGCCATAAAACACTTTCGACATTATTTGTTGGGAAGAAAGTTTATTGAATATACAGATTGTATTTCTTTGAAGTCGTCTAAATTGAAAGTGGAGTTGTCACCTAGAGTTTTTCGTTGGTGGTTGTTCATGCCACAGGGTGAACAGATTGATTGTGGGGGTGGATTTCCACCTTAAGCGAAGACGGTCACACTGAAGCGAGTGACTGGCATTACAGTGTAAATCGCCATTTACAATAGTTGCGAATTTCCATTTTTAGGCATTTCTTCATATAGTACAGCATTGTAATTGTATAATTCGAGTGGAGGCTAACTATGCAGAGAGTATTATATGGTCGGGCGTGCTCGACTGTACATTTCTTTCTTGTTTGTTTTAGGATATTTGATTACAATATTTTTGGTTGTTTGTATTAAATTATTTAAATTATAGCGATAATGATTGATGTAGTTATTAATAGGCTTACTTTGAAAGTTGGTGTTTCAGTTGTGTTAATAGGAATATGGGACAAGGAAAATTTCGTAAGCAGATGTTTTTATATCAGCTAAATTTTTTATGATTAAAATATTTAAGATTGTCGTGTTTTAGTAATTTGTGATTAAAGATTCCTAGCCGTGTGAGTTGAGTTCAATATCTACGATGTATTCCGTGAAGTCTTCAATGTTAAATATTAGAAGTTTACTTTTTTGATGATCGGTTTTTAATTTATTATTACGGTTATTTTTGAGTCAATGCCTTCGTTAACTGTTTGAATTACTTTATTTAAATCGCTAGTTTAAATAGTGTTTTACAATAAAGTTTTAATCTGCCCTACCATTTTTATTTTATCGTTGTCATCTAATGTTCCAAAAATATATTTAAAACTCATCCAGACAAAGTTATTGAGACCTCTATTGGACCGTTTTGTCAATTGTATTCCGTCTTTCGTCAACTTGTGTTTAATATTACACAAAACAGCATGTTGATGTTTGGATTTATAATCTCTTGATACGGACATTGGAATAATAGGAAATCTTTGTCGTTTTCTATGTAGACAGCACTAGTTTGATTTAGAAAATGGTTAATAAGGATATCTTTAGCTTTTGAAAGTGTCATTTCCGTATATTTAATTTTTCTCTGGGTTTTTTAAAAGTAACTGTCGGACAATATTTCATCTGCAGAACATTTGATCATTTCTATCTGTCTCGCAAAATAGTTTATTGGTTTTTCAGTTATCGGCATGCAATTTTCGTTATCTTCTAAAGCACTGTGAATTGAAGCTGCTGTTGAGATTGATGTTGAAATGTTATCTTCGTCCACCACCATATTTTCTTCTATCTTTATTCGATATAGTGCGTCTGCGACATGGTTTTGTTTACCTTCTAAATATATTTTTTTTAAATCATATTCGCTAAGTTTTATTTTTCATCTTTGTTGATAAGATCCTTAAGAACAGAATTCATGCAACGCTGAAATGTTTCTGGAGCATTTTTTAAGCCGAAAGGAATACAAGTATATTTGTAGTGACCCTGTTTTGTAGAAAATGCTGTTTTAGGAATGGATTTGGGATCCATTTCAATTTGGTGAAAACCTTTTGCCAAGTCGACAGTTGTAAATAATTGGCATTTTCCGAGTTTGCCCAAAATTTCATCCATATTAGAAATCCGAAATTTATCGTATATATGATATATAGTATGATAAAGAAATGTCCAATTTTTGTGTTGATGAACGGAGCTTGATAATTGATTCAAAGGTTGCGATCAGCAATAACTTCATTGGAAATATACTAGAGACGTAATTTAAATATTGTCAATAGTTGACAATAGTTTTATTTTTATTGGATGGATGGATGGATCGCAATTATATGGAATAACGAAAAACTCGATGGATTATTACGAAATAGCTTGCCACCCTAATACATACATACTTATATACTTATGTATATGCGAAAACAAGATTTGAGACGCTTGGGTATAAACACCTGATGAAAAATTTCGGTCCTTAGAAGTGCGAAATAGACGAAGAAGCCAAATGAGAAGACAAATAGTTCTTTACATGAAATGGATTCATCATATAATGAAAATGAAAATAGTGAAAATGATTTGGTTAAAAACTTACTGGAACAGATGAAGCAATTTGGTTCTCAAA
>JAECXC010003611.1:0-79320 GCA_018152125.1 Drosophila dunni | reverse complement strand
GTCATTTGCATGCACGACTGTCGAGAAAGAAGTGGAACCCAAGTGCAACTTTTGCAGTGCCAACCATGTGATTGGAAACTGCCAAGGGTTCGCAGATTTGCCAGTTGACGAAAGATTTAATTTCGCAAAATCCAGTCAACTTTGTATAAATTGTCTACATTCGGGACACAGAGTGTCCAACTGTACTGCGTCAAAGTGTAGAGTTTGTTCTCGTCCTCACAACACTCTCCTTCACAAATACGCACTCAAGCAAACATCACAGGCTTCTGCTCATCCTGCCCATGTTGATCATTTAGCTAGCGAAACCGATCAGGTAATCCTGGCAACGGCTGTTGTCAAAGTTCAAGACAGTTTCGGTAAGAATCGAAACGCTAGAGTCTTGTTGGATTCAGGATCACAGGTGAACTTCATGACGGAAGACCTCGCTGAAGCCTTACGCTTTCAACGTAAAAACAAATGCTTAACCGTCAAGTCGGTTGGACAGTCGAGATTGACTGCAAAAGGCGAAGTCTCGACAATAGTTTCGTCTCGTGTATCGCGACATCAGTTCAGCGCCGAGTTTTGGGTGCTGAAATCGATTTGTAGCAGGCAGCCAGATTGTGATCTTCCCATCAGTAGGTGGAAGATCCCAGCAAATGTCGAACTGGCTGACCCTGAGTTCCACAAACCCCAGCAAATAGATATGCTTCTGGGAGCCGACTTCTTTTTCAAAATGCTTTGTAACGGACAAATTCGATTAGCGAAGGGTGGTCCGTTGCTACAAAGGACGTTGTTTGGTTGGGTGGCATCAGGGCGGTGCAAGAAAATGCTTACCAAAATCCCAATATGTTGCTCAGTGATGCAACATAGAAAATATGTTCGATTTGAAGACAGTGTAGATCGACACTGTGAGGTCGAAGCTGTCCCGGAGAAAAGTGTTTCGGCAAATTATTCTGCCGGGCACATCGTTTGCAATCAAAGCTCTCGGGACAGCGTTCAAAAATTGACGACTGGACACTTTGGTGTCAATTTGACTGTCATGACTGATCCCAAAGTGCTGGGGTCGGCACAAATTTTCAAAAGGCATGTAGTTCCCATGATCTGGGAACTCCAGGAGGTATATGTGAGTTTCATGAACGTAAGGCTTGACCTTGGTCGTATGTTCTTAGATACAGAAGTTTCACCAGGACCACGTTACACTTTTTTACCCCAGTGCGTCCTGAGACCTGAAAGCAGTTCCACCAAACTTCGAGTATGAGTGGACGTGTCGTGTAAGCAAACGTTATCATAGTCTCTCAAGAAATTACTGGTGGGACCTGCGATTCAGAGGGATCAACTTGGTTCATTTCGTAGGTTCCGTCTGAACCGACCTGCCCTCACTGCAGATATTAAAATGGGCAAAGTTCAATTGGCAAATTGGTTGTCGAACCATTTTAACGTATTAGAAGAAGGTGGAAATGAGAAACTTTGGATTTCCAATGATGCCGATTCGACAAGAACGCTTGGCATGAGGTGGACCCCCATTGTCCGAATCTTTCGCGTATATGTTAGCCCAAATATACGCGTTGGACCGATGTCGAATCGAGAGTGCGAGGAATGATTCAGAATCCGCACTACATTATGTAAAAACTTCCCCTTCAATACTAGCAACATTTGTAGGCAATCGAGTTGCAGGCCTCGAAGAGAGGGCCAATAATGTATCTTGGAGACAAATCCACTAAACCTCTCACTTTAACAGCGTACAGCTTATTCGTTCGCCGTGGCACGCCAGTCCGGCGATACTTGGAGAAGGCGACATATTTTCGTGAAGAACCTGGCGAAGGAGTTCCATGGACTCATATCAAAAGAAGCAGAGCAGCCTTCAGTTCCCCGCGGAAGGAAGATGGAGTGGAGGCTTATCTCGAAGCGCCCCTCTCGTCGGAGGACTGGACATGCGGCAGATAAGCCAGGGCTACTAAGGGATTGAAGGCGATCCCTTCAAGGTGGCCGGAATGTCGGATCATAAATTTAAGTTGTTAGAATAAGGAAAATTATGAATTGTAAAGCATTGTAATGAACTCTTATACTTAAGCTAGTTGCAGCTAGTAATATTCGTCTCGCTTAAACCACACACACGCTGCCAAGCCTTTCCGCGATTGCCTGTCCAACAATAAATTGTGTTGTTCAAGAACTTGAAATTTGTTTTTATTTAAAAGTAGTTTCTCGATTTTTTTAAGGCTTGGTTTGCGGTGTGTGTCGGTATCGTTACACTTGTTGTTGTTTGGCGCATAATACACATTCGTGAACGTACATAGAAAAGTACTGCTCCACTTGATGCAAAATAAAGACATTGCGTTTCGGCACTAATATATACTTGTGATTTATTGAAAGGCTATTTGACGCAAAACACACAAATCGAATCAAATAAATATACATAAATAAAACAAAACACTTAAGTAGTGCAAATATATTTGTTATATTTAATTCGCATATCAACGCTAGCCGTTCCTCTTTGATTTCGCTATTCGCCAATCTGCATAGTTCGGTTGTGGGTTTTTTGGCCTTTGTTCTTTGCACATAATTTTTACACAAGTAAAGCGCAGTTCGCTTTTACATACATACATACAGCTGTTTGAGTTGGCTTGCGGTAGTTAGTCAACAGTAGTAGGTAAGCCGAATTTGCATTCGGCAGTGCAGCTGTCGCGAGCAGCAGTTGAGTTGTAATATTCGTTTCGCTGTAACCACACACACGCTGCCAAGCCTTTCCGCGATTGCCTGTTTAACAATAAATTGTATTGTTCAAGAACTTGCAATTTGTTCTTATTTAAAAGTAGTTTCTCGATTTTTCACGGCGCCCGAGCAGGGGCTTTCAATCGCGTTTGTTGGTCTTTAAGGCATTTCAAGGCTTGGTTTGCGGTGTGTGTCGGTATCGATACACTTGTTGTTGTTGTTGTCGAATTTCCCTGGAGCTGTTGACTTCTTTGGAATTTTGGATTTAAACAACCAGGAGTTGAAGACACCCATCTTGGAGATAGTCCCAGAATTGAGTCCAAGAGCGATTCTTCTGATCAGGTAACAGTGCCCAAACGAGTCAGTGCATAGTAGAATAGAAAGTGCAAGCGTAGAAGCGGCGCATAATACATATTCGTGAACGTACATAGAAAAGTACTGCTCCATTTGATGCACAATAAAGACTTTGCGTTTCGGCACTGATATATACTTTTGATTTATTGAAAGGCTATTTGACGCAAAACACACAAATCGAATCAAATAAATATACATAAATAAAACAATACACTTAACTAGTGCAAATTTATTTGTTATATATATTACGCATATCAACGTTAGCCGTTCATCTTTGATTTCGCTATTCGCCAATCTACATAGTTCGGTTGTGGGTTTTTTGACCTTTGTTCTTTGCACATAATTTGCACACAAGTAAAGCGCAGTTCGCTTTTACATACATACATACATCTGTTGGAGTTGGCTTGCGGTAGTTAGTCAACAGTAGTTGGTAAGCCGAATTTGCATTCGGCAGTGCAGCTGTCGCGAGCAGCAGTTGAGTTGTAATATTCGTCTCGCTGTAGCCACACACACGCTGCCAAGCCTTTCCGCGATTGTCTGTCCAACAATAAATTTTATTGTTTATGAACGTGCAAATTGTTCTTTATTTAAAGTAGTTTCTCGATTTTTCATTTTAAATTCCTTTGAAAGCACCAAACTTTCAAATACCAGAGTTCAACTTCTAATGTGAAATAAATAATAACACACCTGTAAAAATAACTTATAAACAATGCCAAATTCCCTCCTCAGTTCAGTGTGCAGCAGGTAATTGGCTCAATGTTGAATCGATTTATGAATGGATTCAGGCAGGCCTACCTTATTGCACTTTGAAAGCATCAAACTTTAAAATACAAGAATTCAATTTCTGTGTGCAGCCGGTAAATTGGCTCAATGTTGAATCAATTTCATAGTTGATTCAGGCAGGCCGATGTTATTGCACTTTGAAAGCACCAAACTTTCAAATACGAGAGTTCAATTTCTAATCTGAAATAAATAATAACACCCCCATTGAAATAAATTATAAACAATGCCAAATTCCATCCTCAGTTCAGTGTGCAGCCGGTAATTGGCTCAATGCTGAATCGATTTATGAATGGACTCAGTCAGGCCTACCTTATTGCACTTTGAAAGCATCAAACTTTCAAATACAAGAATTCAATTTCTGTGTGCAGCCGGTAAATTGGCTCAATGTTGAATCAATTTATGAATTGATTCAGGCAAGCCGATATCATTGCACTTCCACCAAAACTAATATACTCCTGTACTAAGAGCACTGTCAAATAAAACATGAGCAGCTTAGGAGAGTGTATACCCACTAACAACATAATCTGTTGAAAGCCAATACCAACAAGAAAGAAAAGTACAGTCGAGCACGCCCGACCGTATAATACTCTCTGCATTTGAATCCCGATTAAATTATTAAAATCGGCATCGAGATATTTCAATATGCAGTACTTCCATTAAAACACCTTGAAACAAAAACAATCTAAGCAAAATCAAACATCGGTTTGTATGCGAATACACATTCGTTTGACATTATATGTTTGTATGTGTGCGTCTGCGGTTAGCGCTGCCGCCACACAAGCAGAGAAAACGTTCGATCACGCTTGCACGTTTGTGTCTCGCTTGCACTCAGTAGTGATATTGCGTTTAATTATCAATATTGTAACGCTTCTAGTTTTCTTGTTTATAGTCCGATTTCAATGAGTCTTTCTAGGATAGTTTGATATAGTTAGCCTCCACTCGAATTATACATTTACAATGCTATACTATATGAACAAACGCCTAAAAACGGAACGAAAGTTGAGAATTATTTTTATGTATTGTGGAAAAAAGGGGCGTGGCTGTAAAACAATTTTAAATGCCACTGCATTTTATCTGTCGCTAGGAATGCTCCATACCTAAATTAGAGATCCCAGGTGCCATAGTTACTAAGATATTCGCCGAATAAACCGATTTTTTCCGAGGTGTGTCTAGTTTTTTGCTCTTTGTGGGCGAATGGGGCGTGGCATCGAAAAAAAAAATATTCTTGTATTGACTGACTAAATATGTGATCGATTGTCACCAAGTTTGAACTTGTAGCTCTTACCATCTCTGAAATCTGTTTGTTCATACGGACAGACAGACGGACATGGCTATATCGACTCGGCTTGTGATGCTGATCAAGAATATATATAAACTTTATGGGGTCGGCCACGCCTTCTTCTGCCTGTTAATAGACCCCTCTACTCTTTTTTAGAGTACGGAGTCTAAAAACAAGAAAGATAAGTACAGTCGAGCACGCCCGACCGTATTATACTCTCTGCATTTTTATCCCGATTAAATTATTAAAATCGGCATCGAGATATTACAATGCGCAGTACTTCCATTAAAACACCGTGAAACAAAAACAATATAAGCAAAATCACATACGTTTGACATTATATGTTTGTATGTGTGTATTCGGCGCAGCCAGTCTGCGGGCGGCGCTGCCGCCACGCAAGCAGAGAATACGTTCGGTCACGCTTGCATGTTTCTGTCTCGCTTGCACTCAGTAGTGATATTGCGTTCAATTATCTATATTGAACGCTTCTAGTTTTCTTGTTTATAGTCCGATTTTAATGCACCTTTTAGGAATAGTTTGATATAGTTAGCCCCCAATCGAATTAAACAATTACAATGGTGTACTATATGAACAAATGCCTTAAAACGGAACGAAAGTTGAGAATTATTTTTATGTATTGTGGGAAAAAGGGGCGTGGCAGTCCAAAATTTTAAATGCCAATGCATTTACAGTGTCGCTAGGAACGCTACATACTGAAATTGGTGATCTTAGGTGCCATAGTTACTGAGATATTCGCCGATAACACCGATTTTTTCCGAGGTGTGTCTGGTTTTTGGCTCATTGTGGGCGAATGGGGCGTAGCATCGAAAACAAAAAGATTCTTGTATTGCCTGACTAAACATGTGATTGATTGACACCAAGCTCAAACTTGTAGCTCTTACCATCTCTGAAATCTGTTTGTTCTTACGGACGGACAGACAGACAGACAGACAGACGGGCATGGCTATATCGAATCGGCTTGTGATTCTGTTCATGAATATATATACTTTATGTGGTCTGCCACGCCTCCTTCTGCCTGTTACATACTTTAGCACAAACCCAATATACTCTTGCAGAGAGTGTAAAAATACAAAGTTAGTTATTATTTATAATAATTATGTGATTAAGTCAGTTTTAGCTCTAACGACACTTACAGTTTTCTTGACGAACATAATAATAGATTAAGTAGAATAAATTGGTCTTGGACACTTGACATCTATTTGCAAACAACTGAAAAGAAAGAAATGAAAGAAGAAGAAGCAAAAAAGATATTAGTATTTACATAGGTCTCAATTAGCCATTTATATGTTTTTCGTATAATTGTTGAATTTTTTGTATCCTTTATATGTAATACTTACCCGTTGTCATATTTCCTGTTTTTTACCTGTAAGAATTAAGCCATTATTGTTTACGTATAGCGCTGCCTCTTCATGTTAAAGGCACGGCAAACATAAAATAATTAGCACGATAAGTAAACATGGACAAAATGTACATAGATAATATAATACGCACGCACACTATCAAAAAAATCGATAGTTGGCCAACTGCCAAATATCGAAACTTTACAACACTCTGCCCGAACCGATCGCTGTTAACTTAACAGTTGGCAGCGATTTAGCGGGCAGAGAACAATTCAAAATGTAAAGTCAAACAACAAAAACACCAATCCGAACGACTCCAACGGTAATCCTGACGAGCGTTCGCGACTGTCGAGGCGAGCGAACGTGTTTTGTGGGCCGCGCGTCGGACTGCAGCTAAACTAAAGACTAAAAAGTCCAAGTCGAGCGATCGAGTGTGCGTGCGGGTGAGCTAAATCGAGCCGCCGAAAACTGTGTGGCGGCCGATACAAAAATATAGAGTGTGCGCAGCGGCGCACAACCTCACACACAACAACACACACATATGCAAATAAAAAAGCGAGTGAATAATTAAATAATTAAAAACGGAGTTGTTATTTTATAAAAAGAAAAATAAATTAATTCCAGTAAACAGTTTGCAAAGTCCACCGAGTGAAAATTGGATTTTAAAACCGTGACGCAACCAATAAAAAATCGCTAAAAGTGTTAAGTATATTAATAAAATCATTTTATTAATGCAATTAATCAATAAATTATTTAAATAAAACTAAAATAATTTATTAAAAAGTGCAAAGTCCAATTTGTGAAAATTGGATTTTAAAACTGTGATATCGCCGACCAAAAAGCAAAACGCAAAGTCACTCACAAGTGAAACAAACGCACACACAAACTCCCTGAGAACGCTCAATCAAGCAAATTCGACAAAATCCAATGAGTGAAAACAGGATTTTAAAACTGTGACGCAGCCAATAAAAAACGCTAAAAAGTGTTAATTAAATTAATAAATTAATAAAAATACATTTATTAATACAAAAATTTAATAAATTATTGAAATTAAATTAAAATAATTTATTAACTAATGCAAAGTATAATTTGTGAAAATTGGACTCTAAAACTGTGATCCCTCTAACCAAAAGCAAAACGCAAAGCCACTCACAAGTGAAACATACGCACACACAAACAGTTTGCAACAAGTTGACAAATCCAATGAGTGAAAATTGGATTTTAAAACCGAGACGCAGCCAATAAAAAACGCTAAAGAGTGTTAAGTAAATTAATAAAATCAATTTATTAATGCAAATAATCAATAAACTTTTAAAATTAAAATTAATTATTAACAAGTGTAAAGTCCAATTATTAAATTGGATTTTAAAACTGTGATCCCGCTAACCATAAGCAAAAACGACAAACCGCCAAAAAAATAACAAAAATGCCGCCAAAATCCCAAAATTTGGCGCCAAGGGAGCGTCGCTCACTGGGAGCTACAGCAGCAACAACAACAACAGCAGCAAGAGCAGCAGCAACTACAGCAACAACAACAGTAAAGAGACCATTACGTAAGTCGAGATCGACGCCATTTCCGACTCCGTCTCAAGACGATATTGAGGAAATTATTACTGCTTCTCCAACAACAACAACTGCAACAACAACAGCAGCAACAACAACAACAGCAAGTAAAATTGATATGGGTGACCTAATTTCCACCCAGGCAACGAACTCATTCACCTTTAATGCCAATAAAAAACGGAAAAATAAAATTGTAAACTTACAGCAAGCTGAAACGAAAGCCAAGTAGATGCATGCCTCTAGATGCATATCCAGCCATTAAATGGCCAAGGTCCTGCATCCATTGGATCTTTTCCATACTCAAACTCCTTGTCCACGATGGCGACAGTGACAGCGGCGTGGGAGGCTCAACGGATCCTTGTCTGATCCAGCCAGTGGCATAGTGACCACAATTGAGCACTGCGCCAATCAGCTGTCGCCATCCTGGTCATCTTCCGCCCACTTTGGTCATACCTGAGGGGCGTGGCAGCATCCAGCAGTGAGCATCTGCAATAAATACGGGCAAAATAACAAAAATGTCCATATTCAGGTGGCTTCTATTGGCAGCGGGTGGCAACACAACTCACCTGGTCAACAACGGGCATCCTCCAGGATGCTCGTGCGCTTTTTGGCCATGCCACTACTCCAGCGGCGTGCAGCAACAGCGGCGGCAACGGCGACAGCAGCGACGGAGGCAGTGGCAAATCAATTTGCACACCGCTGCACTGAATAAATTACTACTGCCATCTGTGTGGCATCCTCTTCAGCGCCTCTCCAGAGGCGTAAGCGGCGTCATCCAGCAGCAGCAGCCACTACGGCACTTGTGAGCAGAGCAACAGCTACCAGCGACATGGCGTTCCAGACATGGCAACTGGCAGCAGCGACTCGGCAGCAAGGCCAATAATAAGAAACAATTTAGTTTGAGTCACTCAAGGGTATTCGGCGCAGCCAGCATCAGAGAAAACGTTCGATAACGCTTGCATGTTTCTGTCTCGCTTGCACTCAGTAGTGATATTGCGTTTAATTATCAATAATATACAATTACAATGCTATACTATATGAACAAACGCCTAAAAACGGAACGAAAGTTGAGAACTATTTTTATGTATTGTGGGAAAAAGGGGCGTGGCTGTCCAAAATTTTAAATGCCAATGGATTTTTGCTGTCGCTAGGAATGCTCCATACCTAAATTGGTGAAACCAGGTGCCATAGTTACTAAGATATTCGCCGAAAAAACCGATTTTTTCCGAGGTGTGTCTAGTTTTATGCTCTTTGTAACGAATGGGGCGTGGCATCGAAAAAAAAAAATGATTCTTGTATTGACTGACTAAATATGTGATCGATTGACACCAAGTTTGAACTTGTAGCTCTTACCATCTCTGAAATCTGTTTGTTCATACGGACAGACGGACAGACAGACAGACGGACAGACGGACATGGCTATATCGACTCGGCTTGTGATGCTGATCACTTTATGGGGTCTGCCACGCCTCCTTTTGCCTGTTACATACTTTGCACAAACGCAATATACTGTATATATATGTATATACAAATAACTGTTTCATCTTGTTGTTGTTCTTTTGGTTGAACAGATTGCGGTGTATCTCTCTTGTGTTCGTGAATTTGTTTCTTACATTTTTTATGGATTAATATTATGGGATTAAATGATACATATTTTAAATATAACAATATGATTATGAATATAATAATAATGGTTATAATTATTGTATATGATAAGACATTATTTTGGGATACAAGTTGTACAATGTCGTCATGTTTGATAGGCTTAACTTTGATAATTTCTATTGGTGGATACAAAGGTGTTAGATCTATTTCGGGTTGTAAGTAATTGTCGCTTAAAATTATGTCATTTATTTGTAGTTTACATTGATTGACATTAATAATTTTATTACCATGAATATTAAGATCTGTATTACTTTTTTTGACAGTTTTGTTTTACATTTGTGTTGGATATGTTCCATGTTACAATTGTATTTGGCTCTATGTATTTAATGATTTCTTTTTCGTTTATCTGCTTAAAGTTACAAATTGGTTTTGTATGAAGTAAAATTTTGGTAATACATTCATCAAATATTGGTTCATTTTCAGACCCCGTACTCTAAAAAAGAGTAGAGGGGTCTATTAGGTTTATCAGAAGCGAAATGTGCGTAACAGGCAGAATTAGGCGTGGCCGATCCCATAAAGTATATATATTCTTGATCAGCATCAACAGCCGAGTCGATATAGCAATGTCCGTCTGTCCGTCTGCCCCCCGTCCGTATGAACATCTGGATCTTTTAAACTACAAAAGCTAGAACCACCAAATTTATAATGAAAGTCCGTTATTAACCTACGCAAGTTAAGTTTATTTCAAACTTTTCCCACGCCCCTTACCGCCCCCGCAATGAGCAAAAAACCAGACACACCTCGAAAAAAATGTAGTTTTAGGCCAATAACTCAGTAACTATGGCACTTAGGAACACCATTTCTAGAGTTGCTAGAGACAGCCTTAATGCAATGCCATTCAAAATTTTGGCCTGCCACGCCCCCTTTTCTCATATAAGCTAAAAAACTTTCAAAATTTCAAGCTCAAAATTTGCAGGATTTTGGGCATTTAGTCAAATAGTACAGTGTTGTAATTAATTAATAAAAAATTTGGAATATCATATCAAACTATATTCCAAGCGGCATTAAAATCTGTCAATTAGCAAACAAGTTAGAATGTTAGAAAGTTTATGTAATTTAGCTGCAATTTCGCCGCCTGTGTGACGTCAGCGCTGCTCGCCGACGCTGCGTCGCTGCGACGCTGCGGCGCTGCCGTGCCGACCAGTGCTAGGCACGCATACATACATATGTGCATACACATAATTTCAAACGAGTATGTTCTTGTATGTATAACATGTAAATGCGAATAAGCGAAAGATGCTTGAAAGTAGCACGTGGTGCGAATGGTAGAGTTACGGCGTGATGTGAAATCGTTGCCTGAGAGTCGTAGGTTCGAATGCTGGCAATGAGAATTACTAATTTAATTTTTTTTTGAAATATCAATTCAAAATATACATATAAATTTTAATTTTTAAATTTCGTTATAAAATTTTAATTCAAATTAAATAAAAATGCGCATTATTATGGGAGTACGGGGTCTTTTACAGTCGGCTCGATCGATTGTAGCCTTTCTTACTTGTTTCTATAAAAAATTTTATTATCTTTTTCAAAATAAGAGGTGGTACTGGTGTAATCGAGTTGATAGCCATCATTGTCAGGATAGGGTATGATTTTAATGGTTTTAATAGTTTGAAAGTTGATTGGGATGTGGGATACAATGAGTATGATATTATCTTGGTGATTAATCCAAGTGGAGGTTTTAATTAGTAGAATGTTTCGGTTGTCAACACTGTCAAGTCGGTCATAGCTAAGTAACTTTGGGTTGAAGTGTCCCAATCTAGACAATTGCATGCCCATTTCAATGTCTTCTACATATTCCATAAATTGTAGTAATTGGTAAATAAATGTTTCTTGAAGTGTTCGTTTGTTTTGATGATCTTTAAATTTTTGCATTTCGGTATTAATTATGTTTATTATACCATTAATGTCTTGAGCTGGCACAGTATTTAAAGATATATTTTCAATATTTTTTTCAAAATCTCGTCTGTCATTATCGTTTATTTCGATTTTTATGGTGAAAGATTACACCATTTAATTCTTGTTGTAAAATTTGAATACAAATAATTGATTTGTGATGAATTTTTAAAGCTTGGAATAGTTCTACGAAAATATTCATTTGTTATTATTATTTCAGAAATATTAATTCGTAAAGAGTGGTGTTCAAATCTAGTTGGCAATTCTATGGAAACAGTCTGAAAACAGTAAGAATCCGTGGTCTGTATCCAAGTTATTTAGTTGAATTTGTTGAGCATGGCATATGGTAGAGAGTATGGATGACAATATGATCATGAAGAAGGGACCTGTGGAGTTTGAATTTGGTTAATTTTTTTTTGCTTTTTAAATTGTGTTTTGTAATAATGTGTGGTTCTATTTTTGCTAGTAATTTGGTAATGATCGGGGTCTGTTTGAGTAACATTTTGATTGGATTTAAATGGATTTTCTAATTTTCCTTTTTGTAACGGTACTTTTCTGTATCTAGTATCTATTTCAAATTCTTGTCGGTCACTGTTAATTTTGTTTATAATTTTTTCTTTTTATACTCTTTGCAAGAGTATATTGGGTTTGTGCAAAGTATGTAACAGGCAGGAAGTAAAGTATGTATATTCCTGATTAGCATCACAAGCCGAGTCGATATAGCCATGTCCGTCTGTCCGTCCGTCTATCTGTCTGTCCGTCTGTCTGCCTGTCTGTCTGTCCGCCTGTCCGTCTGTCCGTATGAACAAACCGATTTCAGAGATGGTAAGAGCTACAAGTTCAAACTTGGTGTCAATCGATCACATATTTAGTCAGTCAATACAAGAATCTTTTTTTTTTTCGATGACACGCCTGTTCGATCATGATAGTAGTTAAAACAAGGAGAAAAAATGAATTGTTAGGATAAGCTTTAATTACTGAGATTATTGAATTGTCCAGTAATATACGCATAAAAACTCTTATACTTAAGCTAGCATGTAAGTTTGATTTGTATTCGGCAATGCAGCTGTCGCGAGCGGCAGGCCAGTTGTTATTTTCGTCTCGCTTAAACCACACACACGCTGCCAAGCCTTTCCGCGATTGCCTGTCCAACAATAAATTGTAACGTTTAAGAAGTTGCAATTTGTTCTTTTTCTAAAGTAGTTTACGATTTTTCATTGGCGCCCGAGCAGGGACTTTCAATCGCGTTCGTTGGTCTATAAGACATTTCTAGACTTGGTTGGCGGTGTGTGTGGGTTTCGATTGTTGTTGCTGAATTGCCCTGGAGCTGTTAACTTTAGTGGAATTTTGGATTCGAACAGCCAGGAGTCGAAGACGCCCATCTTGGAGATTATCCCAGAATTGAGTCCAAGAGCGACTCTTCTGATCAGGTAACAGTGCCCAAACGAGTCAGTGCAGGACAATATAGAAAGTGCAAGCATATAAGCTGCACATTACACGTTCGAACGTACATAAAAGTACTGCTCCATTTGTTGCACATTAGAGATACTGCGTTTCGGCACTGATATATTTGTGATTTATTGAAATGCAATTTGAAGCAAAACACACAAATTGAATAAAACAAATGTAAAAAAAACATAAACAAAAACAAAACACTTAACTAGTGCAAATATATTTGTTATATTTATTTCGCATATCAACGTTAGCCGTTCCTCTTTGATTTCGCTATTCGCCAATCTACATACATATTTCGGTGGTGGGTTTTCTGACCTTTGTTCTTTGCACATAATTTGCACATAAGTAAAGCGCAGTTCGCGTTTACATACAT
Source organism: Drosophila dunni (assembly GCA_018152125.1). NCBI lineage: Eukaryota > Metazoa > Arthropoda > Insecta > Diptera > Drosophilidae > Drosophila > Drosophila dunni. The sequence continues at coordinate 65,906 of JAECXC010003611.1, read as the reverse complement.
ACATACAGCTGTTTGAGTTGGCTTGCGGTAGTTAGCTTGTATTTTGTTATTGCTTATTTTGCCTCTGCTTTGCTTTGTTTGTGTCGCGCTAGCAAACATACAAACGTACGCTAAGTAACTGCAAGCCCTTTAGTTGTTGTTGGTAGATCGCATCATTGCCTACGCATGCGCTGTTGTTGTTGGTAGATCGCATCGTTTGTCTACCTGCGCATGCGGTGTTGTTGTTTTTACGCAGTGTGCAGTCGAATAGTTTGAATATCGCTAATCAGTTGGTGCGTTTGGATAGATTATTACTTTGTTTTTGTTGTCAGCGCTTATCTACATACGCTTGCGTTTGATCAGTTGTTGTTAGCTCTGCTATTCGAGAAGTGTAGTTAGCCAGCTGATTGTCATTACTCTTCGATTCGTTTTACATCTTAAATTATATTGAACAGCTACTGTCTTTGTGACAGTACACTTAAGTGCATTCGAATAGGGCCAACTTTAATTAGTCAATATGGCACACAAAGTAGATTATAATGAGACTGTAGTGGATGTTGACGAAGCTTGCCTTAGTGCTCGTTTAAGTCAATTATTTGTTAAATTGGAGAAAGTAGAGAGCGACATAGAGCGCCAGAGGAGTTCACTCATTAATAAAATGGTGACTCCAAGTAAATTTGAGATTCAGTGCCGGCTAGATATATTAAATTCGTATATTTCCAAAGCTATGGATCTGCAGTCAGAGATCGATGCAATAGATCCTGACAATACTAGCCGCTCAATGCTTGAGGAAACTTGCATTCTTGCACGGTCATCATATATGGCTGCTCTTAGCAAATTTGAAGTTGTTGACCGTGCTCCAATGTCTCACCATTCTCATTTGCCTAAACTTAAGTTGCCTAGTTTCAGCGGTAAGCATTCGGAGTACAAACAGTTTATTGGTCTGTTTGAAAGTTTGGTAGACTCTGACAGTTCATTATCAAATATTGAAAAATTCAATTACTTGATATCATGTCTATCAGACGAGGCTTTGGGAACAATAAAGGCATATCAGGTATCTGATGCGAATTACCCGAAGGCATTAGAAAGTCTGAGTCGAGTTTACGATAACAAATGCCTTATCTTTTTTGACACTCTCGCCCAGTTGTTCGACATTGAGCCGATGTCCAAGCCATCAGCAGTTGGAATTCGCACAATGGTTGACTCGGTATCGGCCATTTTTGATTCGCTAATGTCGGTTGGGAATGAGGAGGATTTCGCTAACGCAATTTTAATCCATATAGTTATGTCAAAGGTGGATCCTCATACGAAGTCGAAGTATGAGGAGCAACTTGACTATAATACATTGCCGAAATGGGCCGATTGCGTTGTGGCTTTGAACAGGCGATATCAGCACTTATCGGCTGAAGAAAGTTCAAAGTCCAGGATGAAGCAGAAATCCGACAAGGAACATGCAAGAAAATCGTCAGTTGCATGCCCGAATGTGGAGAAAAATGTGGAACCTAAATGCAACTTTTGCAGTGCCAATCATATGATTGGAAACTGCCAAGGGTTCGCAGCATTGCCAGTTGACGAAAGATTCACTTTCGTGAAATCCAGTCAACTGTGTATAAATTGCTTACATTCGGGACACAGGGTGTCCAACTGCTCTGCGTCAAAGTGTAGAGTATGTTCTCACCCACACAATACTCTCCTGCACAAATACGCGCTCGTTGACAAATCACAAGCCTCTGCTCATCCTGCCCATGTAGATCATGTTGCTAGCGAAATCGATCAAGTAATCCTTGCGACCGCAGTCGTTACAGTTCGAGACAGATTCGGTCAGGAACGAAACGCTAGAGCCTTGTTGGATTCAGGGTCTCAAGTGAACTTCATGACAGAAGACCTCGCTCATGCCTTGCGCCTTCAACGCAAAAACAAGTGCTTGACCGTCAAGTCGGTAGGACAGTCAAGTTTAAGTGCAAAAAGCGAAGTATCGACTATAGTTTCGTCTCGTGTATCGAGACATCAGTTCAGCGCCGAGTTTTGGGTGCTGAAATCGATTTGTAGCAGGCAGCCAGATTGTGATCTTCCCATCAATAGGTGGAAGATCCCAGCAAATGTCGAACTGGCTGACCCTGAGTTTCACAAACGCCAGAAAATAGATATACTTCTGGGAGCCGACTCCTTTTTGAAATGCTTTGTAACGGACAAATTCGATTGGCGAAGGGTGGTCCGTTACTACAAAGGATGTTGTTTGGTTGGGTGGCATCAGGGCGGTGCACAACATGTTGCTCAGTGATGCAACATAGAAAAGATGCTCGTTTTGAAGACAGTGTAGATAGACACTGTGAGGTTGAAGCTGTCCCGGAGAAAAGTGTTTCGGCAAATTATTCTGCGGAGCACATCATTTGCAAACAAAGCTCTCGGGACAGAGTTCGTAAATTGCCGATTGGACACTTTGGTGTCAATTTGACTTGCATGATTGATCCCAAAGTAATGGGATCATCAAAAGTTGCAAAGGCATATGTACTTTCCATGAAGTTGGAAGTTCATAATGTATATTCGAGTTTCATGAACAGGTATCTTGAATTTGGTCGAATGGTTTTCATAGATACAGAAGTTCCACCAGGACCACATTACACCCTTACACACCAGTGCGTCCTGAGACCTGATAGCAGTTCCACTAAAATTGGAGTAGTAGTGGTAGGACCTGCTATTCAGAGGGATCTAATTTGTTCATTTTTTAGGTTCCGTCTGAACCGACCTGCCCTCACGGCAGATATCAAATCGGGCAAGTTTAAATTGGCAAAATGGTTTTCAAACCATTATAACGTATTAGATGAAGGCGGAAATGAGAAACTTCGGATTTCCAATGATGCCGATTCGACTAAAACGCTTGGCATAAGGTGGACACCAAGTTTGGATACTTTTCGGTATCACTTGGTTGGTAGCTTGGCCAAACTAAGTCCCACCAAGCGAAAAACATTACTAGAATCTTTCGCGTATATTTTAGCCCAAATATCCGCGTTGGACCGATGTCGAATCGAGAGTGCGGGTTTCTCGAATGATTCGGAAACCGCACTACATTGTTCAAAAACTTCCCCTTCAATACTAGCAACATTTGTAGCCAATCAAGTTGCAGGTCTCAAAGAGATGGCCAAAAAGGTATCTTGGAAACATGGACCAACATCATCAAATCCAGCCGATTTGTCGTCAAGATGGTGTGGCGTTCAGAAACTCGATCAGTTCGTTCGGCCTCGTTGCAAGGCAAAAAGACAATGGCCTCGAGGGTTAAATGAATACTCGGTACTCGTTTGCTTAGATAGTTTGTCAAGATTGAAATCGCTGACTATATATAGTCAAAAGTCTGACGATTTAGGAAGACGAATCTCTTTGATTCATGTAGGTATAGAGTTGTGCGGTGCGACAGATGTGCTGGTAAAGATAAGAGGACGAGCCCCGCCAAAAGTGTATACAGCGGTGTTCGTGTGTTTTGAATCAAATGCTGTTCATATTGAGTTTACAGCAAGATCCACTAAACCTCTCATTTTAACAGCGTACAGCTTATTCGCTCGACGTGGCACGCGATACTTGGAGAAGGAGCCACATTTTCGTGAGGAGCCTGGTGAAGGAGTTCCAGGACTCATTTCGAAGAAAGCAAAGCAGCCTTCAGTTCTCCGCGGAAGGAAGATGGAGTGGAGGCTTATCTTAAAGCGGCCCTCTCGTCGGAGGACTGGACATGCGGCAGATCAGCCGGCGGCCGGCGCTAATGCTACCAGAGCTACCAAGGGATTGAAGGCGATCCCTTCAAGGTGGCCAGAATGTTGGATCATGATAGTAGTTAAAACAAGGAGAAAAAATGAATTGTTAGGATAAGCTTTAATTACTGAGATTATTGAATTGTCCAGTAATATACGCATAAAAACTCTTATACTTAAGCTAGCATGTAAGTTTGATTTGTATTCGGCAATGCAGCTGTCGCGAGCGGCAGGCCAGTTGTAATTTTCGTCTCGCTTAAACCACACACACGCTGCCAAGCCTTTCCGCGATTGCCTGTCCAACAATAAATTGTAACGTTTAAGAAGTTGCAATTTGTTCTTTTTCTAAAGTAGTTTACGATTTTTCAACGCGCCCCCCCACAAAAAGAAAAAAACCATACCCCCCCCCGAAAAAATCGGGTTTTTGCGGCGAATATTTTAGTAACTATGGCACCTAAGATCACCAATTTCAGTATGTAGCGTTCCTAGCGACACTGTAAATGCATTGGCATTTAAAATATTGGACTGCCCCGCCCCTTTTCCCACAATACATAAAAATAATTCTCAACTTTCGTTCCGTTTTTAGGGAATTAGTAGAAAAAAAAGCGTTACAATATTGATAATTGTATAAACGGAATATCATTACTGAAATAAGCGAAAGACAGAAACATGCAAGCGTGATCGAACGTTTTCTCTGCTTGCGTGGCGGCAGCGCTAACCCCAGACGCTGTCTGCGCCGAATACACACATACAAACATATAATGTCAAACGTATGTGTATTCGCATACAAACAGATGTTTGATTTTGTTAAGATTGTTTTTGTTTCAAGGTGTTTTAATGGAAGTACTGCACATTGTAATATCTCGATGCCCATTTTAATAATTTAATCGGGATTAAAATGCAGAGAGTATTATACGACTGTACTTTTCTTTCTTGTTTGTCCTGTGTATCTAAAGTTGGTTGCCCTGCATATAAAAATATGTGTGCGTGAATTTGTCCGATATTCCTGTTTTTGAAGTATTTAACTGAATTTCTACTCCCTCACTCTCAAGCCATCTTTTGAGTGCTAGACTGGTAAATGCTCCGTCTCGATCTGCCTTTAATAATATTGGTTTACCTAACTGATTAAATATGCGCATTAATGCGTTTTTGCATTCTATCCAATCTTTAGTTTTGATTTGTTCGAGAGTAGCGAATTTTGAATAAATGTCTATGCAGCTTAGATAGTGTTTACCTTCTGATGGATAAATGTCTATTACGATATTATCTCGACAATGTTCTGGATTGAGCGTAATTTTCATTGGCATTTCTGTATTTCTATGTTCGATTTTCGTTAAATTGCAGATATGACATTCGTTAATAATGTTTTGGGTTAATAATTGACTATTGGGGAAATAATAAGTTTCACCGAAAAGTTTGTTTGTTTTTTGAATGCCTGTATGTAGGAGTTTTTCATGCGTCTTGAGAATGAGTTCTTTGAACACTGCGTATGAATTTATATTTTTCAGAAGAATAAGGCTTCTGAGAATCTAAGTATGGTTTGGATTGATAATAATGTCTTTGTGTGCCTTTTGGATAATTTCAAAATCGGCATCACTATCTATAAACAGCGCACTAGACTTGGTGCAAAAATGATCAATCAAATATTGTTCAGCTTTTTCTGTTATCATATTATCATATGTGATGTGGATTATTAGTTTTTTGAAATAATTTTCTTTTCTTATGTTTGGAATGCCTTTAGAAAATATTATTTGTCTTTTAAATGTGTTAATTGGTTTTTCGGTGATAAAAATTAAGTTACTATTGTCTTCATCAGAACTATGTTGTGTTTCTTCTCCAAAATAAGCTTGTTCTATTTTTACTCGAGATAAAGCGTCAGCTATGTGATTTTCCATTCCTTTTATATATGTAATGTCAAATTCATATTCTGATAATTTAACTCTCCATCGAGTTAATTTTGAAATTGGTTCTTTCATTTTGTATAACCAACATAACGGTTGATGGTCACTATTAATTTCAAAGTGTCGTCCTAGAAGGTAATGTCGAAAGGTTTTTGTTGCCCATACAATAGCTAAAAAGTTCCTTTTCTATGGCACTGTAACTAAGATTCATGATCATTTAGGGTTGTGTCCGTTTTGAGAAAGTACAGCTCCAAGTGCTATGTTACTTGCGTCTGTAGTAATAGGAATTTATTTTTAAAATCTGGTATTTTTAAAAAAGGGATCATTGGAAATAAGTTGTTTTAATTTTTTGGAATTGGGTATTTTTGAATAGCCTTGATTTTTTCAGGATTGGGTTTTATTCCGTCCTTAGTTATGACATGTCCAAGAAAAGTAGTTTCTTGTTTAAGGAAACTCGCATTTATCAAGTTGAAGTTTAAGATTAGCTTCAGAAAGCTTTTCGAAAACTAGTTGTAGTGAATTTAGGTGTTCTTCTAGGGATGTGGAAAAACGATAATATCGTCTAAATACACCATACAATGCTTGTTTAATAATGGTCGCAACACATTATTCATGCAACGTTGAAAAGTTGCAGGAGCATATTTTAAACCAAACGGCATACGAAGATATTCATAATGACCATTTTTGGTTGGAAAAACTGTTTTATGTATTACATCTCGATGCATTTCCAGCTGATGCAAACCCTTTACCTAGCTTTCCTAGAATTTCGTCCATGTTTGGTATTGGGTATCTGTCATTAATAGTTACCTCGTTTAATTTTCTATAGTCGGTTACTATTCTAAACTTTTGTTTACCCGAAGCGTCTTGTTTTTTTGGAACAATCCATATTGGACTGCAGTAGGGATAATTACTGGATTTTATGATACCTTGTTCTAACATTTGTTGGATTTGGTTTTCAACTTCTTGTTCAAAAGCCTGAGGATAACTGTACGGTTTAGAGTAAATGGGAGAGTTATGAGTAGTGTTAATATTATGTTTTTCATGGTTACTGAAACTGAGTTGATCTCCTTCTTGAAATTGAATATGTTGATAAGATTTTAATAAATGTTTTAATTTTGATTTCTCTTCATTGTTTAAATGATCTAATCGATAAAGATTTGAATTCTCAAGTAATTCTGTTTTTACATTGTCTGAAGACTGTGGGCTATTATTATATTTTTTAGCTTCAAAGTTGGGACTAGCTAAAAAATGAGTTTGATTTTTAATTGGAGAATCATTAATTAGATTATATTTATTGTTGAATAAAGTTACTGTTTGAAATTTGTAGTCTATTTTTGCTTGGGCTTGTGAAAGCAAATTTCTGCCAATTAATAAATCATAATCTGAAAAAAATTTGTGTAAAAGGAATTCACTACTACTCATGAATATGTTGTTGATCTATGCTCATTTTACTCTGTCCACTTTCTGCTGGTCTAGAGCGTTTCATTGGTGGATGTGGAACACCAGGTGTATTATTATCCGGGAGCCTTTTGTAAAAGTGGCACTCTGAATTTGTCCAAAACGGTTTTGGTCAAATAAGTGTTGACGAAAATTTTGTCGAGGTGGAAATTGTACTGGTCTTGTTGGATTTGGTATGGGTGGTAATGGTCGAGGTAAGTAGTTGCTAGTATGAGGCATATTGTAATGTTGTTGTAATGAAATAAATGGTTGTTGATAATATGGTGGATGATTTGAATATGAAACATATGTTTTGTTTTAGTGGAATTAAAATTAATCAGGAATTTCGCAATTTATAATTGTAATGCAGATGTTAGTAGGTAATTTTTGGATCAAATCGTCAATACTAGTTTTAATTAACCGCGAGTACAGTGTTTTTTCATCGATATTATTCTCTAGTTATAGCTTACTCATTAAAGTACTCCAGCGTTGTTCAGGTTCCTCAAGAAATTCGCGAGCGTTCCCCTTAAAAGGTGTGTTCCTGAAGTCCTCCAGAAGGATGTGATTGTTCGTCTGGGTTTTATAGTTGAGTACCAATTGCTTCCGAAGATCTGTCCAGGTGTTGAGATTATTTATGCCAAGGGATAGCATAACATCAGCACTGATGCAACGTTCTACGAGGCCAAATATTATCGATTGTTGACGTATATCGTTGGTGTTGTATAATGTCAGGATGTAATCAATTCGGTTGACAAACGTGTAGAGAGTGTTTTTGTCTCCCTTGAATTTTTCAACAACTTTTAGTTGATTTATAACTTGTGCCATGCTGGCGTCGGAAAAGGTTGGTACGGCTGCTGCTCCTCCTTCCATTTTGATTTTATTGTTGAAATTTTTTTAATTTTATATTTTTTCACTTTTTTTATTTAATGTATTAATTTTCTTAATTGTTAAATTATTTTCCTTAATTGTTTAATTTTCTTAATAATTTTCACTTTTAGTATCACTTATGTATTTACACTTAGTTTAACTTAGCTATCTAGTTTGTTTAATTTGTTTGCACAGATAGCACTTTCGAATGTTATTGAGATAACCAGGTAAACTTGGATTTTCTCTCCGAATTCTATTGCGTCTTCTTGAATTATTTTCAAGTTTATTGTTTAACTACCGTGGCTTTGGCAATACGCGAATTTTTGGTGTACACGTCACTGTCGAGGTTTTATTAAAACTTGACGCGATATTAACCGTCGCTGGGGTTGCCTTTGCGTTAGTCCTTTTTATCGGATAACAGTAAAAGGGATAAGAATTAATAACTTAGTTATTGCATCAGAATCCACAATTAAGTGTTATCCTACCGGCTGCGCCAATTAAATATTTGATGTGTTAATCGAATCGAATTAATGTCGCGACACACTCTAACGACAACGTTGATGTAAAAAAAAAGACGAAGCGAGATTTTAGATTCACGACTTGTTTTATTCATCATCAACTTAAGACTAACAGATATTGGTTTAATAAATGATAAAGAAAGCTCTGCTGAATGTTTACATTATGGTGGGCACCGCTGGTTGCTGGGAACCAAGCGTTGCTCGTTATCTCGGCTTAAACTGGGAACAAAAATTATGCTGACTATGTGATTTGCAATCGATGCTGATCGATTGGGTGAGATGCACCAGCTAGATGGCTTTTTGTTTACAATTGTTGAATTTATTCTCAAGTGAAGCTTGGGAATGTTTATAATTGGGGGTTGGATTCATTCTCAAGTGAAGCTTGGGAATGTTTATAATTGGGGATATGGTACTCTGTAGACATAATCGGAATGAATATGTCACTATATGTTTACGCAATAGGCCAACATATATTATGAATAAAAAAGAAACTTTACAACGCCTGCCCTAACTGCTGTTTATTTAAATATTAGCAGGCGGTTGGGTGGGCATCTGCCGCTGGAACATTTGAAAAATGTAAAGTCAAACAACAAAAACACCAATCCGAACGACTCCAACGGTAATCCTGACGAGCGTTCGCGACTGTCAGGCGAGCGGATAAAGACTAGAAATTTCAAGTCGAGCGATCGAGTGTGCGTGCAGTGAGCTAAATCGAGCTGCCGAAACTGTGTGGCGGCCGATACAAAAATATAGAGTGTACGCAGCGGCGCACAACCTCACACACATATGCAAATAAAACAAGTAAGAAAAGTACAGTCGAGCAAGCCCGACCGTATAATACTCTCTGCATTTTAATCCCGATTAAATTATTAAAATCGGTATCGAGATATTACAATGTGTTGTACTTGCATTAAAACACATTGAAACAAAAACAATCTAAGCATAATCACACATACATCTGTTTGTTTGTATGCGAATACACATACGTTTGACATTATATGTGTTCATACTTGTATGCATAAGTGTATTCGGCGCGGCCAGCGACTGCCGACTGCGCTGCCGCCACACAAGCAGAGAAAACGTTTGATCACGCTTGAATGTTTCTGTCTCTCTTGCACTCAGTAGTGATATTGAGTTCAATTATCAATATTGTAACGCTTCCAGTTTTCTTGTTTATAGTCCGATTTTAATGCACCTTTCAGGAATAGTTTGATATAGTTAGCCTCCTCTTCAATTATACAATTACTATGCTGTACTATATGAAACAAGTCAGAAAGGCTACAGTCGATCGAGCCGACTGTAAAAGACCCCGTACTCCCATAATAATGCGCATTTGTATTTAATTTGAATTAAAATTTTATAACAAAATTTAAAAATTAAAATTTATTTGCATATTTTGAATTGATATTTAAAAAAAAAATTAAATTAGCAATTCTCATTGCCAGTATTCGAACCTGCGACCCTCAGGCAACGATTTCACATCGCGCCGTAACTCTACCATTCGCACCACGCGCTACTTTCAAGCATGTTGCGCTTATTCGCATTTACATGTTATACATACAAGTACACACTCGTTTGAAATTATGTGTATTCACATATTTATGTATTCGTGCCTAGCACTGTTCGGCACGGCAGCGCCACAGCGTCGCAGCGACGCAGCGTCTGCGAGCAGCGCTGACGTCACACAGGCGGCGAAATTGCAGCTAAATTACATAAACTTTCTAACGTGATAACTTTTTTGTTAATTGACGAATTTTAACGCCGCTTGGAATATAGTTTGATATGATGTTCCTAATTTTTTTTTTATTTAATTAATTACAACACTGTACTATTTGACTAAATGCCCTAAATCCTGCAAATTTTAAGCTTGAAATTTTGAAAGTTTTTTAGGTTATATGAGAAAAGGGGGCGTGGCAGGCCAAAATTTTGAATAGCATTGCATTAAGGCTGTCTCTAGCAACTCTAGCAACTAGAAATGGTGTTCGTAAGTGCCATAGTTACTCAGTTATTGGCCTAAAACTACATTTTTTGTCGAGGTGTGTCTGGTTTTTTGCTCATTGCGGGGGCGGTAAGGGGTGTGGCAAAAATTTGAAATAAACTTAACCTGCGTAAGATAATAACGGACTTTCATTGTAAATTTGGTGGCTCTAGCTTTTGTAGTTTAAAAGATCCAGGTGTTCATACGGACGGACGGACGGACAGACGGACATTGCTATATCGACTCGGCTGTTGATGCTGATCAAGAATATATATACTTTATGGGGTCGGCCACGCCTCCTTCTGCCTGTTACGCACATTTCGCTTTTGACAAACCTAATAGACCCCTCTACTCTTTTTTAGAGTACGGGGTCAAAAAACGCCTAAAAACGGAACGAAAGTTGGGAATTAGTTTTATGAACTGTGGGAAAAAAGGGCGTGGCAGACAAAAAATGTAAACGACAATGCATTTACGCTGACGCTAGGAACCTCCATGCCATAATTGGTGCTCCTAGGTGCCATGGTTACTGAGATATTCGTCGATAACACCGATTTTTTTCGAGGTGTGTCTAGTTTTTTGCTTATTGTGGGCGAATGGGGTGTGGCATCGAAATAAAAAAAGATTTTTGTATTGACTGACTAAATATGTGATCGATTGACACCAAGCTCGAACTTGTAGCTCTTACCATCTCTGAAATCTGTTTGTTCATACGGACGGACAGACGGTCAGACGGACAGACGGACATGGCTATATCGACTCGGCTTGTGATGCTGATCAATAATATATATACTTTATGAGGTCTGCCACGCCTCCTTCTGCCTGTTACATACTTTGCACAAACCCAATATACTCTTGCAGCGAGTATAAAAAAAAGGCATATAAATAATAAAAACATAAACAGTTAACTTACCAATACGACTAAAAATATCATACAAATTAAGGCAACCACGACGATGGCTCTATCCTGGCCAGATGGCAACTACAGGCGCTTGAAGGCGCACTCACAATGACGACGGCAGCAGCAATTCCATTGGGAAGATCCAGACTATGGCCATAGAGCTGCCACACATCCATGTGTGGTGGCCTCTATGGCGTTATGAATCTCCTTTTTAGCATCCTTCCACTCCTCAAAGTCTTGAATTCTCTCCTGAATCCTCAAAATGCCGTTCTCATGGCACAGGGGAGGCGTTGGGGGACCTCAAATAATAAAAGAAAACTATAATGTTATTCTGCCAATAATATTTTGTACATTCATAGGCACGCAAAAGATCTGAGACAACAAAATACAACACGTCGACAGCCCTGGCGGCGCCTCACGCCCTCTCTCCGCCCCCTCAAGGGTGGTAAGTGGGCGTGGCAGCGCCGCCAAGGGCACCACACCTCACATATTACACACATCAATATGTCAAATAATTTACATATTGATGTGCTCACAACAAACAAAAAACGGCGGCAACTTATGCCACGAAACTCGGCCAATAAATGACCAGATCATTGACTCCTGGGCAATCTGGTCATACTAAAACTTTTGGACATAAAAATCGACTGCGTTGTGGGAGCAAACTCCACTGACAGGGCGCTACCAAAAACACATGGTGGCAACCCTGGCGGGCGGATTGCATTGGCCACTTAGGGACATCCTTGGAGAAGGTGTCCCACACACTTAATGTCCAGGTATCCGCATCCTGTGGATTCTGGCCATACCCTTTGTCGGGGTCCTTTCTCGGGGTGCATGGGACAGCACTCCACTGACAGATGGCTGCCATCTCCATATGGTGGCTACTCTGGCGGCGAAAATAGTGCAGCCAATAAGCAGCATCTATATAGATGCTGCAACAACCAATAGATGTCCAGATATCCGCATCCTGTGGATTCTGGCCATACCCTTCCTCTGGGTCCAAACATACGACAGCTGCGTGGGACAGCACTCCACTGACAGACGGCTGCCATCTCCATATGGCGGCAACTCTGGCGACGAGAATGGTGCAGCCAATAATCAGCATCTATATAGATGCTGCAACAACCATTGAATGTCCAGGTATCCGCATCCTGTGGATCCTGGCCATACCAAAACTAATTGACCAAGAAGCCAAACAACAACGACTGCGGCATGGGACGTCTCACTACTGGCAGACGGCTGCCATCTCCAAATGGTGGCTGTTCTGATGATGGGAGTGGCATCGCCAAGTAGATGCATTCCTCTAGATGCATATTCAGCCATTAAATGGCCAAGATCCTGCATCCATTGGATCTTGGCCATACTCAAACTCCTCGACCACGATGGCGACAGTGACAGCGGCGTGGGAGGCTCAACGGATCATTGTCTGATCCAGCCAGTGGCATAGTGACCACAATTGAGCACTGCACCAATCAGATGTCGCCATCCTGGTCATCTTCCGACCACTTTGGTCATATGGGCAAAATAACAAAAATGTCCATATTCAGGTGGCTTCTATTATCAGCGGGTGGCAACGCTGCCAACACAACTCACCTGGTCAACACCGACCAGGAGGCTGTGGCAAATCAACTTGCACACTGGTGCACTGGATAAATTGCTACTGCCATCTGTGTGGCATCCTCATCAGCGGCTCTCCAGAGGCGTAAGCGGCGTCATCCAGCAGCAGCAGCAACTACGACACTTGTGAGCAGAGCAACAGCTACCAGCGACATGGCGTTCCAGACATGGCAACTGGCAGCAGCGACTCGGCAGCAAGGCCAAGAATAAGAAACACTTTAGTTTGGGTCACTCAAAGATACATTCACAATACTTTCCTGCCAATCCGTATGTAGATCCTCGTCGCATACCTAGAAAGAAAAAAAAATACAAAGTTAGTTATTATTTATAATAATTATGTGATTAAGTCAGTTTTAGCTCTAATTAGGGACGAAACGACACTTACAGTTTTTCTTGACGAACATAATAATAGATTAAGCTGAATAAATTGTACCATTTATTCACTTGACATCTATTTGCAAACACCTGAAAAGAAAGAAATGAAAGAAGAAGAAGCACAAAAGATATTAGTATTTACATAGGACCCAATTAGCCATTTATATGTTTTTCGTATAATTGTTGAATTTTCTGTGTCCTTTATATGTAATACTTACCCGTTGTCATATTACCTGTTTTTCAAGTCGAGCGATCGAGTGTGCGTGCAGTGAGCTAAATCGAGCTGCCGAAAACTGTGTGGCGGCCGATACAAAAATATAAAGTGTGCGCAGCGCCGCACAACATCACACACATATGCAAATAAAGAAAGGGAGTGAACAATTAAAAACGGAGTTATTATATTATGAAAAGAAAAATAATTTAATTCCAGAAAACAGTTTGCAACAAAGTGGCAAAGTCCAATGAGTGAAAATTGGATTTTAAAACCGTGACGCAACCAATAAAAAAACGCTAAAAGTGTTTAGTATATTAATAAAATAAATTTATTAATGCAATTAATCAATAAATTATATAAATAAAACTAAAATAATATATTAACAAGTAAGAAAAGTACAGTCGAGCACGCCCGACCGTATAATACTCTCTGCATTTTAATCCCGATTAAATTATTAAAATCGGTATCGAGACATTACAATGTGTTGTACTTGCATTAAAACACATTGAAACAAAAACAATCTAAGCATAATCACACATACATCTGTTTGTTTGTATGCGAATACAGATACGTTTGACATTATATGTGTTCATACTTGTATGCATGTGTGTATTCGGCGCGGCCAGCGACTGCCGACTGCGCTGACGCCACACAAGCAGAGAAAACGTTTGATCACGCTTTTATGTTTCTGTCTCTCTTGCACTCAGTAGTGATATTGCGTTCAATTATCAATATTGTAACACTTCCAGTTTTCTTGTTTATAGTCCGATTTTAATGCACTACTTCAATTATACAATTACTATGCTGTACTATATGAAAAAACGCCTAAAAACGGAACGAAAGTTGGGAATTATTTTTATGAATTGTGGGAAAAAAGGGCGTGGCAGTCCAAAAGTTTAAATGTCAATGCATTTACGCTGTCGCTAGGAACCTCCATGCCAGGCATATAAATAATAAAAACATAAACAATTAACTTACCAATACGACTAAGAATATCATACAAATTATGGCAACCACGATGATGGCTCTATCCGGGCAAGATGGCAACTACAGGCGCTTGAAGGCGCACTCACAATGACGACGGCAGCAGCAGCAGCAATTCCATTGGGAAGATCCAGACTATGGCGTTATGAATCTCCTTTTTAGCATCCTTCCACTCCTCAAAGTCCTGACTTCTCTCCTGAATCCTCAAAATGTCGTTCTCATGGCACAGGGGAGGCGTAGGGGGACCTGAAATAATAACAGAAAACTATAATGTTATTCTGCCAATAATATTTTGTACATTCATAGGCACGCAAAAATACCTGAGACAACAAAATACAACACGGCGGCAGCCCTGGCGGCGCCTCACGCCCTCTCTCCGCCCCCTCAAGGGTGGTAAGTGGGCGTGGCAGCGCCGCCAAGGGCACCACACCTCACATATTACACACATCAATATGTCAAAAAATTTACATATTGATGTGCTCACAACAAACAACAAACGGCGGCAACTTATGCCACGAAACTCGGCCAATAAATGACCAGATCATTGACTCCTGGGCAATCTGGTCATACTAAAACTTTTGGACATAAAAATCGACTGCGGTGTGGGAGCAAACTCCACTGACAGGGCGCTACCAAAAACACATGGTGGCAACCCTGGCGGGCGGATTGCTTTGGCCACTTAGGGACATCCTTGGAGAAGGTGTCCCACACACTTAATGTCCAGGTATCCGCATCCTGTGGATTCTGGCCATACCCTTTGTCGGGGTCCTTTCTCGGGGGTGCATGGGACAGCAATCCACTGACAGATGGCTGCCATCTCCATATGGTGGCTAACTACTGGCGGCGAAAATGGTGCAGCCAATAAGCAAGCATCTATATAGATGCATAGAACAACCAATGCCAGATGTCCAAATCCTGGATCCTGGCGTTCTCCATACCCTTCCTCTGGGTCCAAACATACGACAGCTGCGTGGGACAGCACTCCACTGACAGACGGCTGCCATCTCCATATGGCGGCAACTCTGGCGACGAGAATGGTGCAGCAAACATTAATAAACATCTATATAGATGCTGCAACAACCTTTGGATGTCCAGGTATCCGCATCCTGTGGGTCCTGGCCATACCAAAACTAATTGACCAAGAAGCCAAACAACAACGACTGCGGCATGGGACGTCTCACTACTGGCAGACGGCTGCCATCTCCAAATGAAGGCTGTTCTGTTGATGGGAGTGGCATCGCCAAGTAGATGCATGCCTCTAGATGCATATCCAGCCATTAAATGGCCAAGATCGACAGTGACAGCGGCGTGGGAGGCTCAACGGATCCTTGTCTGATCCAGCCAGTGGCATAGTGACCACAATTGAGCACTGCACCAATCAGATGTCGCCATCCTGGTCATCTTCCGACCACTTTGGTCATACTGCGCAGCACCACAAATACGGGCAAAATAACAAAAATGTCCATATTCAGGTGGCTCCTATTGGCAGCGGGCCTGGCAACGCCACTCTTTATTAAAACACCCCCCAATCCTCTTTGTTATTAATTAAAAATAAAAGCCTCCTCCTTTTTTTTTGGTCCATCACTTCAGCCGGCGTGCAGAAAAACCGGCGAAACGGTGACAGAGAGAGGAGTGGCAAAACCAGTTGCACACCGGTACACTGGATAAATTGCTACTGCCATCTGTGTGGCATCCTCATCAGCGCCTCTCCAGAGGCGTAAGCGGCGTCATCCAGCAGCAGCAGCAACTACGGCACTTACGGACAGAGCAACAGCTACCAGTGACATGGCGTTCCAGACATGGCAGCTGGCAGCAGCGACTCGGCAGCAAGGCCAAGAATAAGAAACATTTTAGTTTGGGTCACTCAAAGATTCATTCACAATACTTACCAGCCAATCCGTATGTAGATCCTCGTCGCATACCTAGAAAGAAAAAAAAAATACAAAGTTAGTTATTATTTATAATAATTATGTGATTAAGTTAGTTTTAGCTCTAATTAGGGACGAAACGACAATTACAGTTTTTCTTGACGAAACTTTTTTTTAAACTGTGATCCCGCTAACCAAAAAGCAAAACGCAAAGCCACTCACAAGTGAAAGAAACGCACACACAAACAGTTTGCAACAAATTGACCAAATCCAATGAGTGAAATTGGATTTTAAGACTGTGACGCAGCCAATAAAAATCGCTAAAGAGGGTTAGTAAATTAATAAAATCAATTTATTAATGCAAATAATCAATAAACTATTAAAATTAAAATTTAAATTAATTATTAACAAGTGTAAAGTCCAATTATTAAATTGGATTTTAAAACTGTGATCCAGCTAACCAAAAGCAAAAACGACAAACAGCCAAAAAAATGACAAAAATGCCACCAAAATCCCAAAATTTGGCGGCAAGGGAGCGTCGCTCACTGGGAGCTACTGCAGCAACAACAACAACACCAGCAAGAGCAGCAGCAAAAACAACAGTAAAGAGACCATTACGTAAGTCGAGATCGACGCCATTACCGACTCCGTCTCAAGACGATATTGAGGAAATTATTACTGCTTCTCCAACAACAACAACTACAACAAGAAAGAAAAGTACAGTCGAGCACGCCCAACCGTATAATACTCTCTGCATTTTTTCCCGGTTAAATTATTAAAATCGGTATCAAGATATTACAATGTATGATATTATACTTGCATTAAAACACGTTGAAACAAAAACAATCTAAGCAAAATCAAACATCTGTTTGTATGCGAATATACATAGTACGTTTGACATTATATGTGTTTATACATGTACATATGTATGTGTTTATTCGGCCAGCGACTGCCGGACGGGCTGTCGCCACACAAGCAGCGAAAACGTTTCTGTCTCGCTTGCACTCATTAGTGATATTGCGTTCGATTATCAATATTGTAACGCTTATAGTTTTCTTGTTTATAGTCCGATTTCAATGCGACTTTTTAGGATAGTTTGATATAGTTAGCCTCCACTCGAATTACACAATTACAATGCTGTACTATATGAACAAATGCCTGTAGGCGGAAGGAGTTATTTTTATGTATTGTGGGAAAAAGGGGCGTGGCAGTCCAAAATTTTAAGTGCCAATGCATTTGCGCTGCCGCTAGGAACCTCCACACCAGAATTCGTGATCCTAGGTGCCATGGTTACTGAGATATTCGCCGAAAACAGCGGTTTTTTCCGAGGTGTGTCTAGTTTTTTGCTCATTGTGGGCGAATGAGGCTTGGCATCGAAATAAAAAAAGATTCTTGTATTTACTGACTAAATATGTGATCGATTGACACCAAGCTCGAACTTGTAGCTCTTACCATCTCTGAAATCTGTTTGTTCATACGGACAGACGGACAGACAGACGGACAGACGGACATGGCTATATCGACTCGGCTTGTGATGCTGATCAAGAATATATATACTTTATGGGGTCTGCCACGCCTCCTTCTGCCTGTTACATACTTTTGCACAAACCCAATATACTCTTGCAGAGAGTATAACAACAACAGCAGCAGCAGCAAGAACAACAACAGCAAGTAAAATTTATATGGGTGTGCTAATTTTCACCCAGGCAGCGAACTCATTAACCTTTAATGCCAATAAAAAACGAAAAATAAAATCGAAAACTTACAGCAAGCCGAAACGAAAGCTATCTTCTCTCGGAAATGAGTCTACCGACTCCTTGCTCATTACATTAATGGAAAACATAGAGAATAACTTGCCTTACCCTGTCAATGTCATTTCAATCCCTGGCAATGACCCTAATTACAACGATGGCGGCTCTCCTAGGTACGCTGAATACTGGGAGAGCATGTTGATCGAAGAAGATAACACCTCAGTCTCTAACATCTCAGACTACAAAAGAACGCAGACTGCTAATAATATTATTAATAATATTAATTTAAGTCCAAGTACTGACGCTCTCAACCCCAGCACTATCCATAACAACAACAATTCCAAGAATATACATGTTCCAATGATGTTCATCAAAAGAGTGGAGGAGAGCATGAGCATGCCGAACGGCACTGTCCGTTTGCAATGCATTGACATGGCTACCTACGACGTAATTAATGATGAATTAAATAAAAGAAACACGAAGCTGCATACATACCAGATCCGTAAGAATAGAGGCTTCCGCATCGTAATTCGGCAACTGCACTATGCAACGCCATGCGAATGGATCCGCATACAGCTCAAAAACCTGGGATTCAATACTAGATTCATCAGAGTGATGAATTATGAAATCCTACTGCAACTAGACAAACTTGGCAGCCAATGTGTCTCCATTGAGAGGCTACGACCCAGCTTAGACCCTGTCCGATGCCACAGGTTCCAGGCATTTGGACATACTAAGAACTATTGCAGACGCCAGTTTGTCTGTATGAAATGTGCATGAGCTCATCCTACTACTGAGTGCACCAAGGCAAGGAGCACACCAGCAAAGTGTGCCAATTGTCTTGGCCAACACATAGCCAGCTATAAAGAATGCCAGGCGTCCAAGGATCAACTATTAAAAAAATAAATAATAACAATCAGACGCCATACAAGAATAAAGCGAATAATACTTACCATAAAAAAATGACTAAAAACAAGCCATTAAAACAAAGCCATAAGAAGCAGCAACAACAACAAAAACCAAAAACAATTGCAAAATTCAATAAAAAGACGCCAATATTTGCTTTGATGTGTTGCCCTTGCCGGAGGATTTACTGCTGCTCGTCCTGTTTGTCATGCTGTTACTTTTATTTTTGTTTGCTGCTGCTGCTATTGTTGAGTGCTTGTCAAGGGCATGAGGGTAAGTATTGGCATAACTTTTATTATTTATTTTTATTGTATTGTTATTAATTACAATTGATCCATTACAGATGTCATTGAGGAATTGCAGCTTTATTTGCAAGGCCAGGACATGCAATTAATGCTTGTAACACGTTGAGGAGACCGTCCATTTTGTTGGCCATGCTTGCAATGCTGGCAGCACTCTGTTGCAGCATATTGGCCATTACAGCATTATCATCTTGTTGTTGTTGCTGCTGTTCAATAGACATTTCAACTTGATTTCGTTGATGTTGTTGTTGTTGGTGGTGTTGATGCTCCTCCTCACGAAGCCGTCTCTGGAACTTAGACAGGTGTAAGCTTGCTGGACCCGCAATAGCCTCAGAAGGAGCACTATTGGCGTTGTCTTTTTTAGTAATTTGGTTTGGAGTTGGCTTATTTGCAGATTTATTATTAAATTTATTGACTTTATTTATACCAAATATACCAAAACTAATTGACCAAGCAGCCAAACAACAACGACTGCGGCATGGGACGTGTCACTACTGGCAGACGGCTGCCATCTCCAAATGGTGGCTGTTCTGATGATGGGAGTGGCATCGCCAAGTAGATGCATGCCTCTAGATGCATATCCAGCCATTAAATGGCCAAGATTATGCATCCATTGGATCCTGGCCATACTCAAACTCCTCGACCAGTGACAGCGGCGTGGGAGGCTCAACGGATCCTTGTCTGATCCAGCCAGTGGCATAGTGACCACAATTGAGCACTGCACCGATCAGCTGTCGCCATCCTGGTCATCTTTCGCCCACTTTCGTCATACCTGAGGGGCGTGGCAGCATCCAGCATTGAGCATCTGCAACAAATACGGGCAAAATAACAAAAATGTCCATATTCAGGTGACTCCTATTGGCAGCGGGTGGCAACGGGTGGCAACGCTGCCAATACAACTCACCTGGTCAACACCGGGCATCCTGTTCAGCGCCTCTCCAGAGGCGTAAGCGGCGTCATCCAGCAGCAGCATCTACGGCACTTGTGAGCAGAGCAACAGCTACCAGTGACATGGCGTTCCTGACATGGCAACTGGCAGAAGCGACTCGACAGCAAGGCCAAGAATAAGAAACACTTTAGTTCACAATACTTACCTGCAAATCCGTATGTAGATCCTCGTCGCATACCTAGAAAGAAAAAAAGGTAATTGTCTATTATATGGGCCTCATCGCCAAAATTAACGAAAAAAAAATCCTTCATGGACCGCGATATTTGCAGACGAGTGTTACTAAAAACTTTTGGCGGTCTCTTATGGTTCTTTTTTAAACGCGGTTTAAAAGTTCTTTAAAATCTAAGTTTTTTAATCTAGTTACCTTTTGAATTCATGTCATAATAATCTTTTAAATCAAGTACTCTTTGAATTGTTTGTCAAAAATCACATTATTAATCTAGTATTCATAGAACTGTACGTCAAAAAAAAAAAAAAAAATTGATCGAGTATTCATTGAAAAATTTATAAAAAAAAATAAACTTTAATCTGGGCTGAACAAAAAAAAGGATTAATGCAATTGATTGCATTTATTAAAGAAGTGCATTCGCGAGATTTATTTGCAATAAGTGCATCTTTCACAATGGCTTCTAGATTAAAAAATGTTTATTTTATTTTTGTTTATAATAGATAACGAAAGGTTGTTACCGCCTCCAACTCCTTTTTCTCATCCATCTTATTCTACTCCTCCTTTTTCGCCACCACCTCCTCCTTCACCACCTTATCCTTCAGCTTATTATGCAAGAGTACTTTTCCTTCTCCTAACCCTTATCCTCCCAATACGCGTGATTTGCCGAGGGAGTAAAAATCGCCCGATTTTTATGAATTTCTAGGAATTGGGTCCATCAAAACATCGTGACACCTTGCAGGAAAAAGATGAGCTGTAATATAACAAATGTATATTCATTTAAATATAATTATTAAAAAATTTTATAAAATCCATGACGAGTTTTACTGTTAAACCTAAGAAGTTCCCTACAAATTTGTGATGCCTTCTCTTTCTTTTAACCATCTCGCTCAAACTCATGTTGCACATTTTTTAAATTTCCATTTAAAGGTATGTGCTATGAGTCTAAAGAACTATAACACAAGTTATACAAGTTTGAAAGCTATTTGCCTGCGCCATAATCTACACATGTACAGTAAAGCTATGCTAGAGTGCACCCTTAAATTTAACTTCTTCGGAAATCTATGATTTCTACATCAAAATACAGTAAACACAGATCAGTATAATAAAATAATCTTGGCAACTATATTTATAAGTAAACAAACGGCTTTTAGCATAAACTTTCCTCATGATGATTCACCACTGTGTTATATATAGAAAATAAATAAAAAATCAGCAAATTCGTTTTGTTTATGGGAAGACTTGGTTTTAACAGAATGTAAATCCTTTCAACCAGTCTAATACAATTGTTTATTTAAATTTCATTTCCATTTTTATGCGATTTTTGCATTATTTCTCTGGTGTCTATTGGCATTACAGTGGTGGCTAGAATAATCACACCAGCATGAATTAAAAACAAAATACATATTATTTTCTTTTCTTTTATATTTCTTGCTTCGTTCTAGAAGGACATAGTAAATAATTAAAAATACTCGCTGTCATTTACATTAGATTAATTATTGTTTGTTTTTTTTTTAATCAATTATGAGTTTAGATTTTAATTGATGCAATTATTTTTGAACCGCAACGGAAGTTCATTACAATAATGATTTGAATTGTTTGTTAAATAAGATTAAATATATTATATATATACTAAGTCAGAACGAGTGGTTGTATAGTATAATAATGATAAATGGATAGTGACTCGATTCGATTCGACTCGACATGAATCCGAATGCATGCATGATATACATAATTTGAATTTTGTAGGCATACGCATAACAACATAAGCTTAAATTTTCTTTCTTTCATAATTGTTTTGTTCTATTTGATTATGACAATTTTCTTTTTTTAGTTTGTTTTTTTTGACAGGTTTTTAATTATATAAAAGTACCCTTTTTAGAGAGTACTTTGCTATATTATTTATTTTAAAGTAGTTACAAAAAATATTTTCATAAAGCCTTTAATAGGGCCTTGAGCGCATACCGCCATCGTTGCGCATGGCACCGCCGCCATCCCTGCGTCCACCGCCGCCACCGCGACCTCCTCCTCCGCGACCGCTGCCATTGTCATTGTTATAGCGATTGTATCCACCACAACCACCGCCGCCGCCACCTCCGTTTCCGTGATCACGATTTTGGTAACCGCCGTAGCCGCGATCATTGCCACGGTCACCCATGCCACCGCCTCCGTAGCCACCACCGCCGCCGAAGCAGCTGGAGCACTTCCAGTCTCCATCACGAGGCTGAACATTGCCACCTCCGGCGCCGGGACCACCACCGCAGTCGCCACCGCCGAATCGGCCGCCTCTACGGCCACCATTACCGCCGCCGCCTCCACTGCCGCGATCGTAGTCACCACCACCACCGCCGCCACCTCCACCGCGATCAAAGCGTCCACCGCCGCCCCCGCCACCACCGCCGCCGCCACCACCGCCGCCGCCACCTCCACCTCCGCTACTGCCACCGTATCCTACAAGGACAGGAACAAATATATTAGATAAACAGCATAAATCAACTATATTAATTAAATTTTATTGGATAAAAACAAAACTAATCAAGAAAGAACAGTTCAGTCGAGCACGCCCGACCGTATAATACTCTCTGCATTTTAATCCCGAAATTATTATTAAAATCGGTATCAAGATATTACAATTCATAGTACTTGCATTAAAACACATTGAAACAAAAACAATCTAAACATTATCACACATACATCTGTTTGTATGTATGCGAATACACATACGTTTAAAAATATATGATGCATATATGTATGTATGTGTGTATTCGGCGTGGCCAGCGACTGCGGCCAGAGCTGTCGCCACACAAGCAGCGAAAGCGTTTCTGTCTCGCTTGCACTCATTAGTGATATTGCGTTCAATTATCAATATTGTAACGCTTCTAGCTTTCTTGTTTGTAGTCCGATTTTAATGCGCCTTTCAGGAATAGTTTGATATAGTTAGCCTCCACTCGAATTATACAATTACAATGCTGTACTACATAACCAAATGCGTAAAAAATTCAGAATTATTTGTATGTATTGTGGGAAAAAGGGGCGTGGCAGTCCAAAATTTCAAATGCCAATGCATTTGCGCTGTCGCTAGGAACCTACATACCATAATTGGCGATCCTACGTGCCATGGTTACTGAGATATTCGCCGAAAACAACGATTTTTTCCGAAGTGTGTCTAGTTTTTTGCTCATTGTGGGCGAATGGGGCGTGGCATCGAGAAAAAAAAAGATTCTTGTATTGACTGACTAAATATGTGATCGATTGACATCTCTGAAATCTGTTTGTTCATACGGACAGACGGACAGACAGACGGACAGACGGACATGGCTATATCGACTCGGCTTGTGATGCTGATCAAGAATATATATACTTTATGGGGTCTGCCACGCCTCCTTCTGCCTGTTACATACTTTTGCACAAACCCAATATACTCTTGCAGAGAGTATAAAAAAAAGGTTGAAACCCTGAACAATCAAGAAGAACGACGACGAAGATGACGATTAAAATTGGTGGGAGACAAAGAAACCAGAGCGCATTGAAGACTCTATTAAACTCTATATAGTATATTATGGTAAATATATGTATATACACGATAACAGATATAGGATAACCACGTGTCGCTCTTAACTCGCTTTGCATTGTTTTACTCAGTTTTTTTTTGTTGCTTTCTTTTATGTGTTGTTATCTCTAGGGATCTTAAGTGGTATTACTTTTAGTTTGAAACCCAAAATTCAAAGAGACCTCCTTAAACCGATTTTGATTGGGATACACATAACAGCTAAACCAAACCAAACCAATATTAACTCTACTTTTTGGAGAGGAAAAGAGATCTTTTGTATACCAGAATAACACATTAACGTAGATCACTTTGAATATAACACTCTACACTTGAAATTGGAAACCCTTTATATAAGTACACAGCTTATGAAATTTATACCAGGATTTTAGAAAGTTTAACCAACAACAACCAACCAATAACTCGATGCATATTTAATTTCTTTATCGTTCCTTTTGTTTTGGCTTTAAACCCTAGTATACAAATATATATATGTATATATTTTTGTTACTTTTTCTATCTAATTGTATTTTGATTTTGCTGAATTTATAGTTGATTTGTAGTAAATTAATGTTAAACATTACTCAATATATGTTCGCAAATTGTTTTGCATTATTTTACCTTTTTTGTAGTTGTCCTTGCTGGCGCCTCCATTTCTAAAACAGGATATTGAATAACTTATTTAATGTTTTTGATTTTCATGTTTTTTGGATTTAATGCATTTTTATGGTGAGGGGAAGTTATACGCCCACTTCTCCTCCTTTCAATTAATTTTATTATATCATACTATAATACATGCATAGACGTACATATACAAGTTCTATAAAGTTATATTTGTTGGATTTACTATTTATACAACCTTACCAGCACATACTCTATATATGTATCTCTTTATGTATATATCTTGACTCCGTTTGTCCGCATAATCACAACATACATTGTTCGTCGATGCCATCCATCCAAGAACCCACCTATGTTACACTATATGTTGATATCTATTTGGAAGATTTGTACAAGACTTGCAGGATTTAGTCCAGATCGGAGTACATGAGATTGTAGAACACACACGATACTTAGCTTTAGCAAAGCATCCACTCTTGAACTGCAATGCAACTTATCGTTGTTTTGAGAGTCACCATAAAGTCCACAATAAATTTCTTATGACTATAAAGCTTGAACCTTATACTACTTAAATAATTAGTATATTTATATACATCAACAATTGTACAAAACTACACAAGAAAACTAAAAAGAAAGTTAAATTTGTTAACACTGCAGATTACATACTTAGTATATTGCAATTTGTCAAATATTTTTAGTTATTATTTTTGTAATCTAACTTAGTTACTTAAGCAATTAAAATTACGTTTTTATTAATTTGTATTTTCGTGAGTTTTGTTATATAAATTTAACGATTCTTTGTTTTTTTTTTTTATTATTCACTGTTTGCTTCATTATTTATTATTCTTTAGTGAATCATTGTTATTTTTATCATTTATCCAATTCTATAGTAGTTAATATGATCGATGATTTCTCATATAACAGATACGATTGTTATTCTTTTGTCAGTTGCGTTTATCATTTGTACACACAGTCCAACTGTTATAATTTATCAATTCATTTTAATAGTTATTTGTTTAGTTTGTTAGTTTTATTACAATTTAAATATTAAATGATTTTCTTAGTATCGTTAGACTGCTTTCTTCTCACTTAACAGTTTTATATATCATAAGGCACTTTAATTTCTCTTTATATTTGGTCTACCCAATTTATAGATAATTATAAACACATGGAACTTGAAGCTGTTATAGCTCTTAATCTTGTTTCAGGGGATGTGTCTAGTCGTTTTATACCCATTGTGCTTAATAATAATTTTTCATTGTAGTTTAACACACCTTGAAAGTCAATAATCATTATATGAACTCCAATGTTTATATTAATTTAAGATAAACTTTCGGTGAATCCTTTGCGGTAATTTCAATGGCATTTTTGTAATTTTTTCGAATCGAGTGGAACGCAAGGACACATTTGAGTTTTTGACATTAAACATACAAATATTAAATGTTTTTTACATTATCGTAGGTACTCTTACTTCTTGTTTATTTGTATTTTTATTCTCAAATTGAATTCGTCATAATTTCAGTAAATTATCGCTTTTGCGATATTGTACACTTTTGAGATTTTTTCTTGTAATTTGTAAATGCATGGATATAATGCCGTGATAGCTTGTCATTTTGTTTTTAGTTTCGATATGACAAATTAATTTTGCATTCGAAATTGGCGACACACACTGTCTGAGTTTATTACTCGTCTCTTTTTAAACACTGCATTGTAGTTGTATAAATTTTGTATAGTAGCATAAAGATAATAACATACCCATATGATTTGCCTCTGACATGCCATGATCCGCCGCCACCGCCGCCACCGCCGACGCCACCGCCGCCACCGCCGACGCCACCGCCGCCACCGCCGACGCCACCGCCGCCACCGCCGCCACCGCCGCCACCGCCGACGCCACCACCACGATGGCCGGAATCGTAACCTTAAAGCGCATTTATTTATTGACATTTTGGTAATTATCTATTAAGTGGCCTCATCGCCAAAATTAACGAAAAAAAAATCCTGCATGGACCGCGATATTTTTCAAAAGGTATATTTTCAAAAGGTAACTAGATTAAAAAACTCCGATTTTTAAGAACTTTTAAGCCGCGATTAAAAAAGAACCAAAAGAGACCGCCAGAAGTTTTTGGTAACATTCGCCTGCAAATATCGCGGTCCATGGAGGATTTTATTTTCGTTAATTTTGGCGATGAGGCCCATATAATGAAGCCATTACCACCATGGTACTCTTTGAATTGTTTGTCAAAAATCACATTATTAATCTAGTATTCATAGAACTGTACGTCAAAAAAAAAATGGTAATTATCTATTATATGGGCCTCATCGCCAAGATTAACGAAAAACAAGTAAGAAAGGCTACAGTCGATCGAGCCGACTGTAAAAGACCCCGTACTCCCATAATAATGCGCATTTGTATTTAATTTGAATTAAAATATTATAACGAAATTTAAAAATTCAAATTTATACATATGTATATTTTGAATTGATATTTAAAAAAAATTAAATTAGCAATTCTCATTGCCAGCATTCGAACCTACGACCCTCAGGCAACGATTTCACATCGCGCCGTAACTCTACCATTCGCACCAATCGCTACTTTCAAGCATCTTTCGCTTCGCATTTAGATGTTATACATACAAGTACACACTCGTTTGAAATTATGTGTATTCACATATGTATGTATTCGTGCCTAGCACTGGTCGGCACGGCAGCGTCAGCGTCAGCGTCGCAGCGACGCAGCGACGCAGCGTCTGCGAGCAGCGCTGACGTCACACAGGCGGCGAAATTGCTGCTAAATTATATAAGCTTTCTAACGTTATAACTTTTTTGTTAATTGACGGATTTTAACGCCGCTTGGAATATAGTTTGACATGATATTCCTAATTTTAATTTAATTAATTACAACACTGTACTATTTGACTAAATGCCCTAAATCCTGAAAATTTTGAGCTTGAAATTTTGAAAGTTTTTTAGCTTTTATGAGAAAAGGGGGCGTGCCAAAATTTTGAATGGCATTGCATTAAGGCTGTCTCTAGCAACTCTAGCAACTAGAAATGGTGTTCGTAAGTGCCATAGTTACTGAGTTATTGGCCTAAAACTACATTTTTTTGAGGTGTGTCTGGTTTTTTGCTCATTGCGGGGGCGGTAAGGGGCGTGGCAAAAATTTGAAATAAACTTAACCTGCCTAAGTTAATAACGGACTTTCATTATAAATTTGGTGGCTCTAGCTTTAGTAGTTTAAAAGATCCAGGTGTTCATACGGACGGACGGACGGACAGACGGACAGACGGACATTGCTATATCGACTCGGCTGTTGATGCTGATCAAGAATATATATACTTTATGGGGTCGGCCACGCCTCCTTCTGCCTGTTGCGCATATTTCGCTTCTGACAAACCTAATAGACCCCTCTACTCTTTTTATACTCTCTGCAAGAGTATATTGGGTTTGTGCAAAGTATGTAACAGGCAGAAGGAGGCGGGCAGACCCCATAAAGTGATATGATCAGCATCACAAGCCGAGTCGATATAGCCATGTCCGTCTGTCCGTCTGACCGTCTGTCCGTCTGTTTGTCCGTCTGTCTGTCTGTCTGTCTGTATGTCTGTCTGTCCGTCTGTTCGTATGAACAAACAGATTTCAGAGATGGTAAGAGCTACAAGTTCGATCTTGGTGTCAATCGATCACATATTTAGTCAGTCAATACAAGAATCTTTTTTTTTTTCGATGCCACGCCCCATTCGCCCACAATGAGCAAAAAACTAGACACACCTCGGAAAAAATCGTTGTTTTCGGCGAATATCTCAGTAACCATGGTACCTAGGATCACCAATTCTGGTATGGAAGTTCTTAGCGACAGTGTAAATGCATTGCCATTTAAAATTTTGGACTGCCACGCCCCTTTTTTCCCAAAATACAAAACAAAAATTCTCAACTTTCGTTCTGTTTTTAGTCATTTGTTCATATAGTACATCATTGTAATTGTATAATTCGAGTGGAGGCTAACTATATCAAACTATTATAAAAAGACGCATTGAAATCGGACTACAAACAAGAAAACTAGAAGAGTTATAATATTGATAATTGAACGCCATATCAAGGTATGAGTGCAAGCGAGACAGAAACATACAAGCGTGATCAAACGATATTTCTGCTTGTGTGGCGTCAGCGCAGACCGCAGACGCTGGCCGCGCCGAATACACACATACATACATATAATGTCAAACGTATGTGTATTCGCATACAAACAGTTTGATTTTGCTTAGATTGTTTTTGTTTCACGGTGTTTTGATGGAAGTACTGCTCATTGTAATGTCTCGATACCGATTTTAATAATTTAATCGGGATTAAAATGCAGAGAGTATTATACGGTCGGGCGTGCTCGACTGTACTTTTCTTTCTTGTTTAGAGTACGGAGTCTAAAAAATCATCCATTGACCGTGATATTTGCAGACGAAAGTTATCAAAAACTTTTGGCGGTCTCTTATGGTTCTTTATTAATCGCGGTTTGAAAGTTCTTAAAAATCCGAGTTTTTTAATCTAGTTTCCTTTTGAATTTATGTCATAATAATCTTTGAATCTAGTAGGCTTTTGAAAAAATGCATCAACAAGAATGCACTTACCAAAATTTGCGACAAATTTTTCATTTGTCTATCATTCGTAACAGAGTATTTACAACCACTTTGTTAAAGCCGAAGGTGTTAGAAATGTGCATTTTATCGAGGTTTGTGAAATTGCATTTCATCCGCAGTCAAAAATTATTTTAATAAAAATCGATTTTTACTCCCTTGGCAAATCACGCGCATTAGGAGGATAAGGATTAGGAGAAGTAAAAGTACTCTTGCATA
Source organism: Drosophila dunni (assembly GCA_018152125.1). NCBI lineage: Eukaryota > Metazoa > Arthropoda > Insecta > Diptera > Drosophilidae > Drosophila > Drosophila dunni. The sequence continues at coordinate 36,444 of JAECXC010003611.1, read as the reverse complement.
ATAAGCTGAAGGATAAGGTGGTGAAGGAGGATGTGGTGGGGGAAGAAGGAGGAGAAGAATAAGCTGGACGAGAAAAAGGAGTTGGAGGAGGTAACAATCTTTCGTTATCTATTATAAACAAAAATAAAATAAACATTTTTTAATCTAGAAGTCATTGTGAAAGATGCACTTATTGCAAATAAATATCGCGAATGCACTTCTTTAATAAATGCAATCAATTGCATTCATCCCTTTTTTGCTCAGCCCACTAGATTTAAGTTTATGTTTTTTATAAATTTTTCAATTAATACTATATCAATTTTTTTTTTTTTTTACGTACAAAACTATGAATACAAGATTAATAATGTGATTTTTGATCATGAAATGTCAGAGGCAAATCATATGGGTATGTTATTATCTTTATGCTACTATACAAAATTTATACAACTACAATGTAGTGTTTAAAAAGAGACGAGTAATAAACTCAGACAGTGTGTGTCGCCAATTTAGAATGCAAAATAAATTTATCATATCGAAACTAAAAACAAAATGACAAGCTATCACGGCATTATATCCATGCATTTACAAATTACAAGAAAAAATCTCAAAAGTGTACAATATCGCAAAAGCGATAATTTACTGAAATTATGACGAATTCAATTTGAGAATAAAAGTACAAATAAACAAGAAGTAAGAGTACCTACGATAATGTAAAAAACATTTAATATTTGTATGTCTCGTAATTGTAATGTCAAAAACTCAAATGTGTCCTTGCGTTCCACTCGATTCGAAAAATTACAATATGCCATTGAAATTACCGCAAAGGATTCACCGAAAGTTTATCTTAAATTAATATATACATTGGAGTTCATATAATGATTATTGACTTTCAAGGTGTGTTAAACTACAATGAAAAATTATTATTAAGCACAATGGTTATAAAACGACTAGACACATCCCCTGAAACAAGATTAAGAGCTATAACAGCTTCAAGTTCCATGTGTTTATAATTATCTATAAATTGGGTAGACCAAATATAAAGAGAAATTAAAGTGCCTTATGATATATAAAACTGTTAAGTGAGAAGAAAGCAGTCTAACGATACTAAGAAAATCATTTAATATTTAAATTGTAATAAAACTAACAAACTAAACAAATAACTATTAAAATGAATTGATAAATTATAACAGTTGGACTGTGTGTACAAATGATAAACGCAACTGACAAAAGAATAACAATCGTATCTGTTATATGAGAAATCATCGATCATATTAACTACTATAGAATTGGATAAATGATAAAAATAACAATGATTCACTAAAGAATAATAAATAATGAAGCAAACAGTGAATAATAAAAAAAAACAAAGAATCGTTAAATTTATATAACAAAACTCACGAAAATACAAATTAATAAAAACGTAATTTTAATTGCTTAAGTAACTAAGTTAGATTACAAAAATAATAACTAAAAATATTTGACAAATTGCAATATACTAAGTATGTAATCTTCAGTGTTAACAAATTTAACTTTCTTTTAGTTTTCTTGTGTAGTTTTGTACAATTGTTGATGTATATAAATATACTAATTATTTAAGTAGTATAAGGTTCAAGCTTTATAGTCATAAGAAATTTATTGTGGACTTTATGGTGACTCTCAAAACAACGATAAGTTGCATTGCAGTTCAAGAGTGGATGCTTTTCTAAAGCTAAGTATCGTGTGTGTTCTACAATCTCATGTACTCCGATCTGCACTAAATCCTGCAAGTCTTGTACAAATCTACCAAATAGATATCAACATATAGTGTAACATAGGTGGGTTCTTGACCAAAATCCCTTTGATGGATGGATGGCATCGACAAACAATGAATGTTGTGATTATGCGGACAAACGGAGTCAAGATATATACATAAAGAGATACATATATAGAGTGTGTGCTGGTAAAGTTGTAGTGCTTAAATAGTAAATCCAACAAATATAACTTTATAGAACTTGTATATGTACGTCTATGCATGTAGTATTGCTTAACTGTAGGATGATTATAATATAGTATGATATAATAAAAATAATTGAAAGGAGGAGAAGTGGGCGTATAACTTCCAATCCCCATAAAAATGCATTAAATTCAAAAAACATGAAAATCAAAAACATTAAATAAGTTATTCAATATCCTGTTTTAGAAATGGAGGCGCCAGCAAGGACAACTACAAAAAAGGTAAAATAATGCAAAACAATTTGCGAACATATATTGAGTAATGTTTAACATTAATTTACTACAAATCAACTATAAATTCAGCAAAAATCAAAAATACAATTAGCTAGAAAAAAGTAACAAAAATATATACATATATATATTTGTATACTAGGGTTTAAAGCCAACACAAAAGGAACGATAAAGAAATTAAATATGCATCGAGTTATTGGTTGGTTGTTGTTGGTTAAACTTTCTAAAATCCTGGTATAAATTTAATAAGCTGTGTACTTATATAAAGGGTTTCCAATTTCAAGTGTAGAGTGTTATATTCAAAGCGTTCTACGTTAATGTGTTATTCTGGTATACAAAAGATCTATTTTCCTCTCCAAAAAGTAGAGTCAATATTGGTTTGGTTTGGTTTTGGCACGCGACGACCTCTTCCACATTTATATAGGCATATATATATTGATCGTGATCAACGATTTATGTTTGATTTCTGTTTTTTGTGTGTGTATGTGTGTGTCTGTGTTTTTATACTATATAAATATAGCAATCTTATCAAGCTAGTGTTCATGAGAGTGTTTGCAAATCGTAGATGCGCATGTAGCTGTTATGTATATCCCAATCAAAATCGGTTTAAGGAGATCTCTTTGAATTTTGGGTTTCAAATTAAAAGTAATACCACTTAAGATCCCTAGAGATAACAACACATAAAAGAAAGCAACAAAAAAAACTGAGTAAAACAATGCAAAGCGAGTTAAGAGCGACACGTGGTTATCCTATATCTGTTATTGTGTATATACATATATTTACCATAATATACTATATAGAGTTTAATAGAGTCTTCAATGGTGGTGGCGGCGGTGGTGGTGGTGACTACGATCGCGGCAGTGGAGCCGGTGGCGGTGGTGGTGGCCGTGGAGGCGGCCGATTCGGAGGTGGCGGCGGCGGTGGTGGTCCCGGCGCCGGAGGTGGCAATGTTCAGCCTCGTGATGGAGACTGGAAGTGCTCCAGCTGCTTCGGCCGCGGTGGTGGCTACGGAGGCGGTGGCATGGGTGACCGTGGCAATGATCGCGGCTCCGGCGGTTACCAAAATCGTGATCGCGAAAACGGAGGTGGCGGCGGCGGTGGTCGTGGTGGATACAATCGCTATAACAATGACAATGGCGGCGGTCGCGGAGGTGGAGGTCGCGGTGGCGGCGGTGGACGCAGTGATGGCGGCGGTGCCATGCGCAACGATGGCGGTATGCGCTCAAGGCCCTATTAAAGGCTTTATGAAAATATTTTTTTGTAACTACTTTAAGATAATTAATATAGCAAAGTACTCTCTAAAAAGGGTACTTTTATATAATTAAAAACCTGTCAAAAAAAAAACTAAAAAAAAAAAAATTGTCATAATCAAATAGAACAAAACAATTATGAAAGAAAGAAAATTTAAACTAAATGATTATTTCTATATGTAGTTATGCGTATGCCTACAAAATTCAAATTATATATATCATGCATGCATTCGGATTCATGTCGAGTCGAATCGAATCGAGTCACTATCCATTTATGTAACCTTCGACCATCTATATTTTGAACGACGTTCCAGACGTACAATAAACCAACATCATCCGAGGTTCAGGCGAGAGCGGTAGCGGGGCAGGATCCTCTGGTTCCCTAGCTCATTCGGGAGGCGGGGGGGGTTCGTTGCTACTTCTCGTCCTTGGTACATAAATCTTAAGTTAGGATCCCTACAAAAGTAAAAGAGGAGCTCTACTCCCAAACATGGCAAAAATCACCACCACCAAAAAAAAAAAAAAAACCCTCCCTTATTGCTAAAAGAGGCGAGGTCTATGGTGTCAGTTGACACTCGCATTCTCCCCCCACCATGATCCTTCCAAGACAGTCGAGAAAGATCCCCAAAGAGAAAGGCTTTCTACCCCATCACGTTAACAAGTCACAGGAACGTAAAAATCTAACACATCATACAATTCATAGCAGAACAAAATAAGGACAGAATGATTTGTAAAACATTATAATCTTGAATTTATTACTAATTTTAAATCAGAAACAAGGGAGCCTTCGAAAGTGAATTCTATAGCGTTATCATCGTTGATCGACAGTGTTTTTTTTTTGTTTGTTAGTTGACATATTTCTTGCAGATTACATTTTTTTTTTCTCTTAGAGAATTCATTGTGTTGTTTCGTTTTTGTTTTCGATATATATCAACGGTAATTATTTATACATACATATAAGTTTTGTTTTTTAGTTTATGACATTAATTCTTATTTTAATTTTTTTTTCCCGAAAAGGAAAAGTTTACAATAGATTTAATTCAAATTTTTTGAATTTATAATAATTTTTTATTTGACAAAGCTTTATGAAATAAATTTTTTTTATGTTCTTTCTAATCTCTACATATTTTTGTTTCCTTTCTTTAGTGCATTTAATTTTCTTTTTGTTTTATCGGTGCATAATAAGTTTCATTTCTTTGTGTTTTGTATATTTATATATTTTTCCTAAATTTTTTATTTTTTTTTTTTTTTGATTAAAAGAGACTTTTTTTCTTCGTGTCAATTGTCTTTGTGCACTGTTAATTCGAATAGTTTTCATTACATTTTATTTTTTTACTTTTTTTTACTTTTTATATCTGTACAAAAATATCGCTTGTAAGTTAGTACCAATATTGAAAAGATTAGCAAGGTGACTTAGGTTAAGTCCACAGGTATTTCAGATTCACTGAAATCATTGTTTTTATGCACTTACATGACAAAATTCCAACGTTGAAAGGCCTTCCATCGGTGGTGTCGTTTGATTTAGCAGGTTAGGTTAGTATGCTGTATTTAAATGTACATGCGATATTGCAGAACGGTTAGGTGCCCAAAGAACACATTTGATTTTATAATAATATATAATTTTTTCAATTTTCGTTTTTTTTTTTTTTTTAGACAAACATTTCAAGCAAAATTCAATTCAACTAACTTTAATTAATCTTGTTTTTCAATTACTTTTCGTTTCTTTCTATCATTTTACGTTAACAGGTGGCACCAATATATGAAAAATTCTCCGTTTTCAGTTCAATTGTCAGTTTTTCCAATTTAGGGTTATTGCCAAACTTTAGGCGGTTCGTTTAGATAGTCTTTCTTATTCTTTTTTTTTTTCTATTAGGGTTAAAGCATAGCACGACACTTGGAGCTTCGATCGATGGTACGGGCTTCACAAGACGGTTCATTTTCCATGAAAGGGCACTTTAAAGGGGACAAGCCTGTCCTTGGAGTGGCTGGCAGAGTCACTGTGCACTCCAAGATCGGGTTCCGCATCAGAACCAAACAGACAATAATGGTGCGCGTTTAATGCACTCCAAAGAAATAATTATGCCCGCACCAATTGCTGGCAATATCAGGCTTTGATTGCCAAAAGCAATGATGCGGGAGGGGGGAACGTATTATGCTCAACCCCCGGCTGAGAAACGAAAAAACCCATTAATATGACTAATATTTGCTAAAGAAATATTCAATCGATGGCATACCTTTTATTAAGCAAAACTCAATATGCTTAAATTGTGGGCCTCCTAAGGTCCAAGTACGTCGATGGCTGCGGATTACTCCAACGCAGCTTACAGATTGGATTGCACCAATCTAACCTTTAATACCCGACTTCGAACTTTAATAACGACACTAGCACTGACTTGGCTGGCTTCAAAGGCGGAAAAGAACGATTTTGGCCTCCAATTAGAATTTATAGCGTCCAATTCCAATGAAAAAATACAAAGCTCTCTCACCAATGTGCAAAGTTGGCTGCGCTGCTTAGCAACATAATTAGCATGCGTGCGCAGCTTAGAAGCTTTTATGCAGCAACCAAAGCTTATGCTGCGGTTGCAGAACTGGGTCAAAGCTCTCGGATAAAGCTTTCGGATAATGTGCAGCGAAATCAAAGCTTTTGATAATTATTGCTATTGATCAACCGTTTTGCATGTTTTGTATCTATAGGTTGCATCTTTGAAATTCTTTGACTATATGACGACCATTACACCACCCGATAATATACCACCGTTAGACAGAATATTAGCGGGAAATCGCTTTGCTTTCTAAAGTTGTTTTATTGCTTTATATCTTTAGCATGGAAAGTACCAATTTCACGACCTTGTAAATCCTCCAGTAAATAAAAAGAACTACCTAGTTTCTTTTTAACTCTACACTTTACAAATTGAGGTGCAAGCTTAGCATTATAGTTATGGGCAAATTTACTGAGTGTAAAGTTGCGGCGGAAAACTTCTTGACCTTCTGTAAAGGAGACTGGCTTACAGCGCAAATTATATTGTCGTTCATTTCGTTCATGAGCCTTTTTAATGTTAGATTGGATGTCCTTCCTTAACAAAGCAAGGCTATCCGATCTAAATAGGGGTACTAGAGGTTCTTCCAATAGGGACAATTGCTTTAAGAGTTTATAGTCGGAACCATGGGTAATCATATCCAATCCAAAAAGAGCACGATAAGGTGAACAACCTAACGACTGGTGCAACGAGGATCGTAATGAGCAAGATATACTCGTAAGATTTTCATCCCAATATGTTTGATCTTGCTTTAAATAGGATCGAATCGCGGCTAGTAACGATCTATTTACACGCTCAGCAGCATTGCTTTGTGGAGAATATAGAGCCGTATAGACATGTCGTATTCCTAGCTCTGTCAAAAAAGCATTGAATTCGTTAGCGTTAAATTGTGTTCCATTATTACTAACAATTGTTTCGGGGACACCAAAGCTGTGAAAAATCTGTTTAAGCAAGAATTCTCTAACAGCATCAGAGGTGAACTTTTTCAAAGGCTGCAGCCAATGAAATTTGCTAAAATGATCTAGCACGATCAACAATCCAACATGACCTTGCTTACTCCTTGGATATGGTCCTAACAAGTCTATGTATAATCTCTGGAAAGGTCTAAAAGTAGGACTATGAGATCCCATCGGAGGGCGAAGTGTATAGTTTGGAGCTTTGGACTCTTTACAAACAACACAGTTTCGAACATAGTCTCGCACCTCTTTAGCTAAACCAGGCCAGAACAAATTTCTGCGCAATTTTTCAATTGTCTTTTGCATACCCGAATGGGCGGACGTCAGACTATCATGCGCTTGTTTCAGCACGTCGGCTTTTAGTTGATCAGGCACCAAAAGTTTCCATGACAATTTCTCTTGTACTTCGTCTCCTGACGAATGCTCAGTACGAATGTACAGGTATGAGTCAATAATTTTTATATCCGGAAATCTGGCACTGTTTTGCTGAAATTTGTTTTTCAAATGTTCATAACTTTCCTCCTGAAAAGCAGTGGACTTCAAATCGATTACAGGGCTCATCTCTAAAGATGCTATATCGTTTTCTGGCAATCTAGATAAAGCGTCTGGCACTATGTGTTCTTTGCCTTTGCGGTGCGAAATGGCAAACTTAAACTGCTGCAACTAAAAAATCCAGCGGGCTAAGCGGCCTGAACCATTTTATTGTCTCATCAACCAAAGAAGGCTCGAATGATCCGTTACAACTTCGAATTCCTGGAGTTCTAAGTAACAACGAAACTTTTCAATTGCTAATATCACCGCTAAACATTCGCGTTCTGTTACACTATAGTTTCGTTGGGCTCTACTCAGTTTTTTGGACATGAATGCGACTGGTTTCTCTTCCTTTTCGGGAGACAGCTGTACTAAGACGGCACCAATTCCATAATCACTGGCATCGCAATGCAAAAAGAATTTTTCATCAAAATTTGGATTTTGTAGCACTGGTGAAGACGTTAAGACCGACTTCGGTTTTTCCATGGCCACTTGAGCTTCCGGTGTCCAAACAAACTTTTTCTTGGACGACAAAACATCGGTGATTGGACAAGCTAAATCAGCAAAATTATTTATAAAGCGACGATACCAACCACAAACGCCTAAAAAACCTCTTACTTGTTTAAGATTTCTCGGTGATGGCCAATTCTGAATACACGCAACATTATCAGGATCGGTACATATCCCTCCGCAACCAATAACAAAACCGAGATAGTTAACTTTAGTAACGGCAAAATGGCTTTTTGCGACATTTAACGTCAAGTTGGCTTTTCTTAACTGTTCGGCTATTCTAATCAATATCGATAGATGAGTGGAAAATTCTTCTGAAACTATACAAAGATCATCTAGATAACCAAATACGCAGTGTCGAAGATCTGGCGGAATTATTTCATCAATTAGCCTACACATGGTTGAGGGTGCAATGCACAGACCAAATGGCATGACCTTAAATTGATAAAGCGGCCTTCCTGGAACAGTAAATGCAGTGAGGGGCTTTGATTCTTCAGAAAGTTCAATCTGCCAATAAGCATCTTTCAGATCAAGTTTTGAAATGATATTTGCCTTCGGCAACCTAGAAAATATTCCATCGATGCTTGGCAGTGGATAGGCATCTTTCTTGGTTGCATCATTAAGTTTTCGCGCGTCCAAACAAAGTCGAACTTTATTTGGCTTTACAACAAGCCTCATTGGAGAACTCCAAGCGCTGGTGGATGGCTCGATGACACCAAGATCTAACATACGATCGATTTCTGCATACAATAGTTTTTCTACGGCTGGACTTACGGGATAAAAGCGTTGTTTAACCGGCATAGCGTGTCCTACATCAATATGGTGACGTATTAAAACAGTGCGTCCCAATTTTTGAGCAGCATCTGGAAACAGTTGCTTTACTGCGTTAAGTTGTTGCAATTGAGCGCTACTTAACGGATATTTATCTGGGTCGCCCCCATCTATATTATTTGTGTCGACCTCCAAAGTATTAATGACGTTTGGAGCTAAAGCGAATATTTTCCAAAAATCATGGCCAAGAATTAATTCTTGCTTGATTGTGGGTATGACATGCAATGTCATGGGTTTAGAAATAGATTGGTATTTCATATCAATTTTTAAAATTCCAATTACTGATTGAATATTACCATCAGCAGTTTTCGCACTCGATTTGATAGGCTTAAAGAAAGGACAATTAGAAAAATCGGTTTGTGCCAATGTAGATCCTATACAACTTATATTTGCACCAGTATCTAACAAACCTAATTTGGTAAATTCCAAAAACGATACTTCTGCATAGGTGCGCATATCTTTGGGATCACTAAAGATAGTAGAAACTAACAAATTACGACTTTTCTTAATATTACTATAATAATTTTTCAACCTCATAATACGCTTATTTTTTACAGAACCTACTTCATTAAATATTCTGTTTCTTACATCTAAATATTTTTCAAGTTTTTCTTCAGGACGAAGAAAACGTAAATCTACTCTAGGTGTGCCTTGTTCATTGGAACACGTTCCCTTTTTAGCAGTGCTATGTTTTAAACAAACTTTTTCTGTCACTGTGTCTACACCTTTGGGGGCATCCGTCTGCCTACGGATACATTTTGTACACTGTGGCTTATATACATTGGGAGTACCACATCCATAACAAAAGACTCTCCTATCTTGAAGACAGTTTTCCCAAATATGCCCTTTTTCTTCACAATTCCAGCATGTAAAGTTTGCATGGGCTTTCTGTAAATCGGCAATTTCGGATTCATATAAATCTGAATAATCCTCTACATTTACTTCAGGACAGGCGTTTTCTAACTCGCATACTTGACGACGAAGAGCGACAGGCTTCGCACGAGAAAAAGTTTCCTGACGACAATTTAAATCCTTTGTTAAGTTTTCGCTCATTTGAACTAAACGACGTAACTGACCAACCGAACCGATAGATTGGTAGAGCAAATTGTGACGCATTTCGGGCAACAGGTTATTTTGTATAATCTCGACTAACTCTCCTTCCTCGATTTTGAGACCATACTTGTCTATCAAGGATGCTACCGAGTCATGAAACCGAGTCTCCCAGTTTTTGCTTTCTAGCTCTGACTAGTTCTTTACTCATAAATGACTAGTTCTTTACTCAGAACGATAGTCCTTATATTGCTGACGAAGAGCAGCACAAAATTCTGACCAAACAATACGATCAACTTGCTTGTGAAAACCAATCTCGGGCTTTACCAATAAACAAGATATGCAAATGCTTACAAAGGCCCATAAAATCGCTGTCCAAAGTTTCCTCAGTTACAACTTTGACCCGTTAAACAAATTCTTCAACTCCAAGTCCTTCGGGGGATCCATCAAAGTGTAAATTCCACTTTTGGATAATGTCAGCCGTTTTGCGGTTGTGAATCGTCGAACTACTGTTCGAATACGCAACGGGAGTTGGGGCGAAAGATCGTTGTTCAATTATTGTAGGGCGAGAATTGATTTGCAAAGACGCTATAACTCGTGTGACGGTTTGTTCGATCATTTGTTGAATAGCAGAGTAATCCACGACAGGATATTGACTAGCATTGGCAGATCGAATCGGCCTACCTCTACGACGAGTATTATTATTTCTGGGAGGAGCATTGGCATTTTGATTCGAACTATGACTTGCATCTAACCCAGAAATCAATACATCACTACCTTCCATTGACCTTTCAGGGGGATTAGGAATGATAACCTTACGATTTTGGTTCAAGGATTTGGATAAATTTCGGGTAACCATTCTTGAACTTGATGGCGCTGCTGATGCAGCAGTTTGCTTTGGATCTGGCGAGCAGTTGCCGATAAGCAATTTTATATTTGCAGGATTTATTTCTGCATTACATTCAGGACATTCTAAATGGTGTTCAAGCCACTGTTCCAAACAAAGTTTATGGAAGTTATGTGTACAAGGCGTGCAATAACACTGAGTGTTGTTCATGTCTTGCCGACAAATTCGACATAAGCTTGTAGATTTCTCCACTGACTGAGAGTTTGGTGGACTTCGAGAAACTAAAGACATTATTTTATTTTCAAAAACAATGAAATTACTTTCTTAAATTCCTTGTGTGACTTATATGTTAACATAAAGGGGTGAAAGCTATTTGATTTTAAAAACAATAAGACGGTGTTTAAATTGGGCTATTGATACTGAAATGGCTATAGAATTATTATGAGAAAATGTTTCATACGACATAATTAATCGGCAAGGATACGCAACTTTCGGCATATGCACAGATTCCAGACAAAATTTCTATCATACTTTACACTTTACTCAAACAATCCGATTAAAACCACAGGGTATGACTTGATAGCTTTTATGGATCATTTCGATTGTGGTAGAAACATCTTTCCGAGGAACAATCAGTACCGATATTGCAGCTGGGCCAAATATTCAGTATTCTGAAATTGTATCTGGCAGATTCACCAACGACAATTAAAATAAATACAAAATACTAAAAACCATACGAAAAACAAAAATGAGCCTGGGTGTGGAGCATAACATCCTTATATAGCTGATCTTAGCGCTATATTCTATTATTTTTATTTTTTTACCATTCATTTATAATTAGTTAAGTGCAGCATGGAAAGTTCGGCATGGAATTCTTTCTTAGAATCTCCAGCATCGTTAACCTGTTAACAGACTTAAACCATTGTATTACTACATGCGGCAGAACGACCAAATCAATCAGTTCAAAATCAGCATAAGCCTTACAAAAAAATAAAGTAAATATCACTCAAAGGGCAGTTAAACTAACTCACGTTGCAGCTAACTGCAATTCAGTAAGTTAACAATAACACAGCTAAATGGCCATATGTTAAAAAAAAAAACCTCAAAACTATACCCAATCGATGAGAAAATTTAATAACTAATGCTCAATGCTAAGCATTAAAATGAATGTTATGTTAAGCTGCCACACGTTTTGGGTGCCAAAAATCTATGTAACCTTCGACCATTTATATTTTGAACGACGTTCAAGACGTACAATGAACTAACACTCGCATTCTCTACCCTACCCAACCATGATCCTTCCAAGACAGTTGAGAAAGATCCCAAAAGAGAAAGGCTTTCTACCCCATCACGTTACCAAGTCACAGGAACGTAAAAATCTAACACATCATACAATTCATAGCAGAACAGAATAAGGACAGAATGATTTGTAAAACATTATAATCTTGAATTTATTACTAATTTTAAATCAGAAACAAGGGAGCCTTCGAAAGTGAATTCTATAGCGTTATCATCGTTGATCGACAGTGTGTTTGTTAGTTGACATATTTCTTGCAGATTACATTTTTTTTTTCTTAAGAATTCATTGTGTTGTTTCGTTTTTGTTTTCGATATATATCAACGGTAATTATTTATACATACATATAAGTTTTGTTTTTAGTTTATGACATTAATTCTTATTCAATTTCTTTTTTCCGAAAAGTTAACAATAGATTTAATTCAAGTGCACTGAAAAGTTGTTTACTTTGACAAAGCTTTATAATAAATTTTTTCCAGGAAAATGAATATATCTTGAAATGTTTGTTTTATGTTCTTTCTAATTTCTACATATTTTTGTTTCCTGTCTTTAGTGCATTTAATTTTCTTTTGTTTTATCGGTGCATAATAAGTTTCATTTCATTTTTGTATATTTATATATTTTTCCTAAATTTTTACAATTTTTTTTTTTTTTTTTTTTTGATTAAAAGAGAATTTTTTTTCTTCGTTCTATTTAGCAGGTTAGGTTAGTATGCTGTATTTAAATGTACATGCGATATTGCAGAACGGTTAGGTGCCCAAAGAACACATTTGATTTTATAATAATATATAATTTTTTCAATTTTCGTTTTTTTTTTTTTTTTTTTTTTTAAAACATTTCAAGCAAAATTCAATTCAACTAACTTTAATTAATCTTGTTTTTCAATTACTTTTCGTTTCTTTCTATCATTTTACGTTAACAGGTGGCACCAATATATGAAAAATTCTCAGTTTTCAGTTCAATTGTCAGTTTTTCCAATTTAGGGTTATTGCCAAACTTTAGGCGGTTCCTTTAGATTGTCTTTCTTATTCTTTTTTTTTTTATTGGGTTAAAGCACGACACTTGGAGCTTCGATCGATGGTACGGGCTTCACAAGACGGTTCATTTTCCATGAAAGGGCACTTTAAAGGGGACAAGCCTGTCCTTGGAGTGGCTGGCAGAGTCACTGTGCACTCCAAGATCGGGTTCCGCAGCAGACAATAATGGTGCGCGTTTAATGCACTCTAAAGAAATAATTATGCCCGCACCAATTGCTGGCAATATCAGGCTTTGATTGCCAAAAGCAATGATGCGGGACGGGGGAACGTATTATGCTCAACCCCCGGCTGAGAAACGAAAAAACCCATTAATATGACTAATATTTGCTAAAGAAATATTCAATCGATGGCATACCTTTTATTAAGCAAAACTCAATATGCTTAAATTGTGGGCCTCCTAAAGTCCAAGTACGTCGATGGCTGCGGATTGCTCCTACGCAGCTTACAGATTGGATTGCACCAATCTAACCTTTAATACCCGACTTCGAACTAACGACTAACGACACTAGCACTGGCTTCAAAGGCGGAAAAGAACGATTTTGGCCTCCAATTAGAATTTATAGCGTCCAATTCCATTGAAAAAATACAAAGCTCTCTCACCAATGTGCAAAGTTGGCTGCGCTGCTTAGCAACATAATTAGCATGCGTGCGCAGCTTAGAAGCTTTTATGCAGCAACCAAAGCTTATGATGCGGTTGCAGAACTGGGTCAAAGCTCTCGGATAAAGCTTTCGGAAAATGTGCAGCGAAATCAAAGCTTTTGATAAGCATTGCTATTGATCAACCGTTTTGCATGTTTTGTATCTATAGGTTGCATCTTTGAAATTCTTTGACTATATGACGACCATTAATTATTTTTTTAATTTAAAAAATTTAATAATTACTTTGTTTTTATTTATTTTATTTATATTTTTTTTTAAAATTTATTAAAAAAAATAATTTTTTTTTTTTGGGAATTTTATTAAATTTTTAAATAAATTAATTTAATAAATAAAATAATAATTTATTAAAAAAAAAAAAAAAAAAAAATTAATTTATTTTAAGGAAAAAGAGAGTGAGTTTTTTTAATTATTAATTATTTCCTGCCAGAACGAAGAAAAAAAAAAAAAAAAAAAAAAAATATTTTTTTTTTGTTTTTTTTTTGTGGGGGGGTTTTTTTATTGCCCACCTTTGTGCCAAAGGAGACAAAAAAAAAAAAAAAAAAAAAATAAAAAAAGAAAAAAGTATATAAAAAAAATTGTTGTATTAGGGTTGAAGGGTTAAAGATTCTGTTAAAAATAAATTTTTAAATTAAAAAAAAGAATTATTTTTTTTTTTTTTTTTTTTATTTTTTTAAAAAAAAGATGATGGTGAATAATGAAGGGGAAAGATAATAAAGCGGTTTGTTTTTTGATAATTTTAATAAATAGGTTTTTTAATATTTTTTTATTATCGGGGTGTGTTTATTTTTTTTTGGTGTAGAAATCATAGATTTTAAATAAATTTAAAGGGTGCACTCTAGCATACCTTTACTGTACATGTGTAGATTATGGCGCAGGCAAATAGCTTTCAAACTTGAATAACTTGTGTTATTGTTCTTTAGACTCATAGCACATATCTTTAAATGGAAATTTAAAAAATGTGCAACATGAGTTTGAGCGAGATGGTTAAAAGAAAGAGAAGGCATCACAAATTTGTAGGGAACTTCTTAGGTTTAACAGTAAAACTCGTCATGGATTTTATAAAATTTTTTAATAATTATATTTAAATGAATATACATTTGTAATATTACAGCTCATTTTTTTCCTGCAAGGTGTCACGATGTTTTGATGCTCCCAATTCCTTAAATTTCGACTCTGGCGGCGATGTAATCTTCGAGCTGCCATCCATCAAATTTTCATTGCTTCCGTGATCGGGCCCATAATGGAATTCCCTAGAACAATTAAAAGTGGTTAAGCATAAAAGTACAAAAGTGTTCTATATGCCAAGTCCTTTACCTATGCAGCTTCCCACTGTAGAGATCTTGAAGGAACTGCTTTAGCTTGCCGGGCGTTTACATGTCATTGAAGTGAGGGAATAGATACATGTGCTTGAACGAATCGATAGCAATTACTGGCAGATCTTTCTCTGATTTGCCCAAATGATGTAAGGGATGGCAAATCTTTTTGCCGTCTGCAGTAAGGAAATTAACATTCTCTAAAAACAAAAATTATGTTTTAGATAAATGTTATAAGTAGATATATTTCATAAGCTTACGCTTCTCATCCAACAACTGATCCTCAATGATTGCCTTATAGTCTTTAATCGCATCAAGATCATCCGGTTTGTAGAACAGAATTAGGAACGGCAGCTCCTCTTCCGTCAGTTGCTCGGCACTTTCAAATGCTATCTCCCGCACAAGCGGTACACATTTCTCCTGTATCCAAACTTTAAGTTCATCGAAATTGGTTAAGCTGCCGGTGTAGGTCTCATCATTCTCATCGGATAACGCTACGTCCGGTCTAAATACAATTATGTGTGTGCCTGTTGAAAATAAGAAAAAAATTTTACTTTTTAAATGTTTTTAAAGGTGTTTTGCGTTTCCTTACCTGGGGGATGCATTGCCTGTGAAGCCTCACCGAAGCCCACATGAAATTGGCAATCTTCCTTAATATTTGTCGTCACCTTACGGAATATATCGTATTCCGCTTGATCCCGTCTATGAAAGTATCCCATAATGCTGCGTTTCTTAGAGTCCAAATTCTCCAGATCCTTCAGCGATTTGAACTCCTTAATGGGATCCTCGAGTTGCTTCTTAACAAACTCCAAGAATAGTTTAATCGAACTATACAGTGACTCTAGCATTCAATTAAGCAGAAGACGTGGTGTGTGCTTGGTAAGAAATATATTATGTGTAGATCGGCAACCAATGGTGGACGTTGCGTTGTGGAACAACCTGTGAAAAATGACAAAGCACTTAAAAAAGCTGCCAAAAAATATTTATGCTTGCCAGCAACATCCACTGAGAGTGAGAGGATGTTCAGCAAAGCATGGCTTATTGTTAGTGAAAATAAAAGCTCATTAAAAGCCACAAATTTTGACATGCTAGTCTTCATTAATAAGAATGATTGGATCTCAAATGAGACCTTTAAAATATAATTTGGTAATGTTTCCCATGTTTAGATTAATCTTAACCAATAACTTTAATAACACTTTCATTGCAGATTTCAAAGGATGAGTGACTTCCAGTGACGTCTATGAAAGACATAACATAATTTTATTTCATCCTTTGAAATCTGCAATGAAAGTGTTATTAAAGTTCGACGGGATCAACCGGAATACGGAATATTCCGTAAGGTGGCGACAAATCTTAAGGAAGATTGCCAATATCATGTGGGCTTCGGTGAGGCTTCACAGGCAATGCATCCCCCAGGTAAGGAAACGCAAAACACCTTTAAAAACCACCACACCCATAATTGTATTTAGACCGGACGTAGCGTTATCCCATGAGAATGATGAGACCTACACCGGCAGCTTAACCAATTTCGATGAACTTAAAGTTTGGATACAGGAGAAATGTGTACCGCTTGTGCGGGAGATTACATTTGAAAGTGCCGAGGAACTGACGGAAGAGGGGCTGCCGTTCCTAATTCTGTTCTACAAACCCGATGATCTTGATGCGATTAAAGACTATAAGGCAATCATTGAGGATCAGTTGTTGGATGAGAAGCGTAAGCTTATGAAATATATCTACTTATAACATTTATCTAAAACATAATTGTGTTTTTAGAGAATGTTAATTTCCTTACTGCGGACGGCAAAAGATTTGCGCATCCCTTGCATCATTTGGGCAAATCAGAGAAAGATCTGCCAGTAATTGCTATCGATTCGTTCAAGCACATGTATCTATTCCCTCACTTCAATGACATGTACACGGCAAGCTAAAGCAGTTCCTTCAAGATCTCTACAGTGGGAAGCTACATAGGTAAAGGACTTGGCATATAGAACACCTTTGACTTTATGTTTAACCATTATGGGCCCGATCGCGGAAGCAATGAAAATAAGTTGGATGGCAACTCAAAGGGTACATCGCCGCCAGAGTCGAATTTAAGGAATTGGGTCCATCAAAACATCGTTACACCTTGCTGGAAAAAAGATGAGTTGTAATATTACAAATGTATATTCATTTAAATATAATTATTAAAAAAAAATTATAAAATCCATGACGAATATTACTGTTAAACCTAAGAAGTTCCCTACAAATTTGTGATGCCTTTCTTTTTACCATCTCGCTCTAACTCATGTTGCACATTTTTTAAATTTCCATTTAAAGATATGTGCTATGAGTCTAAAGAACTATAACACAAGTTATACAAGTTTGAAAGCTATTTGCCTGCGCCATAATCTACACATGTACAGTAAAGGTATGCTAGAGTGCACCCTTAAATTTAATTTTCCTCGGAAATCTATGATTTCTACACCAAAATACAGTAAACACAGATCAGTATAATAAAATAATCTTGGCAACTATATTTATAAGTAAACAAACGGCTTTTAGCATAAACTTTCCTCATGATGATTCACCATAGCAATGTTCCACTGTGGTTATATATAGAAAATAAATAAAAAATCAGCCAATTCGTTTTGTTTATGGGAAGACTTGGTTTTAACAGAATGTATAGCCTTTCAACCAGCCTAATACAATTGTTTATTTAAATTTCATTTCCATTTTTATGCGATTTTTGCATTATTTCTCTGGTGTCCATTGGCATTACAGTGGTGGCTAGAATAATCACACCAGCATGAATTAAAAACAAAATACATATTATTTTCTTTTCTTTTATATTTCTTGCTTCGTTCTGGAAGGACATAGTAAATAATTTAAAAATACTCGCTGTCATTTACATTAGATTAATTATTGTTTGTTTTTTTTTAATCAATTATGAGTTTAGATTTTAATTGATGCAATTATTTTTGAACAGCAACTGAATTTCATTACAATAATGATTTTTATTGTTTGTTAAATTAGATTAAATTTTCTTTCTTTCATAATTGTTTTGTTCTATTTGATTATGACAATTTTCTTTTTTTAGTTGGTTTTTAGACCCCGTACTCTAAAAAAGAGTAGAGGGGTCTATTAGGTTTGTCAGAAGCGAAATGTGCGTAACAGGCAGAAGGAGGCGTGGGCGACCCCATAAAGTATATATTTTCTTGATCAGCATCAACAGCCGAGTCGATATAGCAATGTCCGTCTGTCCGTCTGTATGTCCGTCCGTCCGTATAAACACCTGGATCTTTTTAACTACAAAAAGCTAGAGCCACCAAATTTTTAAAGAAAGTCCGTTAATAAGTCAAGCAGGTTAAGTTTATTTTAAATTTTTGCCACGCCCCTTACCGCCCCCGCAATTAGCAAAAAACCAGACACACCTCGAAAAAAAAATATAGTTTTAGGCCAATAACTCAGTAACTATGGCACTTAGGAACACCATTTCTGGTAAGCAGGTTGCTAGATACAGCCTTAATGCAATGCCATTCAAAATTTTGGCCTGCCACGCCCCCTTTTCTCAAAAACTTTCTAAAAAACTTTCAAAATTTCAAGCTCAAAAGGATTTAGGGCATTTAGTCAAATAGTTCAGTGTTTATAATTAATTATTCGAAGAGAGGAATATCATATCAAACTATATTCCAAGCGGCGTTAAAATCCGTCAATTAACCAAAAAGTTAGAACGTTAGAAAGTTTATGTAATTTAGCTGCAATTTCGACGCCTGTGTGACGTCAGCGCTGCTCGCAGACGCTGCCGTGCTGACCAGTGCTAGGAACGCATACATACATATGTGCACACATATAATTTCAAACGAGTGTGTACTTGTATGTATAACATGTAAATGCGAATAAGCGAAAGATGCTTGAAAGTAGCGCTTGGTGCGAATGGTAGAATACGGTGCGATGTGAAATCGTTGCCTGAGGGTCGTAGGTTCGAATGCTGGCAATGAGAATTGCTAATTTAATTTTTTTTAAACATCAATTCAAAATATACATATACATTTTATTTCTTAAATTTCGTTATAAAATTTTAATTCAAATTAAATACAAAAGAGCATTATTATGGGAGTACGGGGTCTTTTACAGTCGGCTCGATCGACTGTAGCCTTTCTTACTTGGTAATAAAATAAAAGTACCCTTTTTAGAGAGTACTTTGCTATATTAATTATTTTAAAATAGTTACAAAAACATATTTTCATAAAGCCTTTAATAGGGCCTTGAGCACATACCGCCATCGTTGTTCATGGCACCGCCACCATCCATGCGTCCACCGCCGCCACCGCAACCTCCTCCTCCGCGACCGCCGCCATTGTCATTGTTATAGCGATTGTGTCCACCACCACCACCGCCGCCGCCACCTTCGTTTCCGCGATCACAATTTTGGTAACCGCCGGAGCCGCGATCATTGCCACGGTCACTTATGCCACCGCCACTGTCTGAGTTTATTACTCGTCTCTTTTAAAACACTGCATTGCAGTTGTATAAATTTTGTATAGCAGCATAAAGATAATAACATACCCATATGAGTTGCCTCTGTCATTCCATGATCCGCCACCGCCGCCGCCGCTACCACCTTTAGTTTGGAGGGGGCTCATTGTAGTTGCCTGGTTTATTTGGCATCTGCTGGTAGTTTGGCGCAGGTACAGCAAAATTATTGTACTGCCCTCCGGCACCACCGCCGCCACCGCCACCACCACTACCATAACCGCCACCATTGGCATTACAATGGTGGCTAGAATAATCGCACCAGCCTGAATTAAATACAAAATACATGTTATTTTCTTTTCTTTTTATATTTCTTGCTTCGTTCTGGAAGGACATAGTAAATAATTAAAAATACTCGCTGTCATTTACATTAGATTAATTATTGTTTGTTTTTTTTTTAATCAATTATGAGTTTAGATTTTAATTGATGCAATTATTTTTGATCCGCAACGGAAGTTCATTACAATAATGATTTTTATTGTTTGTTAAATTAGATTAAATATATTATATATATACTAAGTCAGAACGAGTGGTTGTATAGTATAATAATGATAAATGGATAGTGACTCGATTCGTTTCGACCCGACATGAATCCGAATGCATGCATGATATATATAATTTGAATTTTGTAGGCATACGGATAATTACATATAGAAATAATCATTTAGTTTAAATTTTCTTTCTTTCATAATTGTTTTGTTCTATTTGATTATGACAATTTTTTTTTTTTTAGATGGTTTTTTTTTGACTGGTTTTGGTTTCGGCTACCGAAACCGCCGCGACTGCCGCCGCCGCCCTTGTTCCAGTTATTCTGACGCTGAGCCAGCGAAACTTTGATCACGCTGTCATTGAAGTCGTAGCCATCGAACCACTGAATGGCTGATTGCAGCATTGACGTCATCGTAGGTAACGGTAGCCTCGCCCTTGGAGGTGCCGGTCTCCTTGTTCTTGTACAACCAAATCTTTGGTTTCATGGTGTGTTTGTCTTTCTGCAAAGATTAAGATAAATATGTAACAGTTTATAATCATAAAAGTCACAATTTCGGACAGATCTTAGGTTACCAACTTCCATAACTCGACTTACCTTAATAATGCCAATGGCACCAAAGTGAGTCTCAATATCTTGCTCTGTGGTTGATGGATCCATGCCAGATACAAAGATAGTATCTTCCTGAGTGATCATATCGTTGCCACCGCCGCCGCCTGGTTGTCTGTGTCGCCTGTGTCGGGTTGTTATCTCTAGGGATCAGATTGCTATATTTATATAGTATAAAAACACAGACACACGCATACACACACAAAAAACAGAAATTAAACATAAATCGTTGATCAAGATCAATATATATATATGCCTATATAAATTTTGAAGAGGTCGTCGTGTGCCAGAACCAAACCAAACCAATATTAACTCTACTTTTTGGAGAGGAAAAGAGATCTTTTGAATATAACACTCTACACTTGAAATTGGAAACCCTTGATATAAGTACACAGGTTATTAAATTTATACCAGGATTTTAGAAAGTTTAACCAACAACAACCAACCAATAACTCGATGCATATTTAATTTCTATATCTTTCCTTTTGTGTTGGCTTTAAACCCTACTATACAAATATATATATAATTAAATATTTGATGTGTTAATCGTATCGAATTAATGTGGCGACACACTCTAACGATAACGTTGATGTGAAAAACAAGAAAGAAAAGTACAGTCGAGCACGCCCAACCGTATAATATTCTCTGCATTTTTTTTCCCGGTTAAATTATTAAAATCGGTATCAAGATATTACAATATCTATTACTTGTATTAAAACACTGAAACAAAAACAATCTAAGCATAATCACACATACATCTGTTTGTTTGTATGCGAATACACATACGTTTGACATATATGTGTACTTACATATGTATGTGTGTATTCGGCGCTAACAGCGACTGCGGGCTGCGCTGCCGCCACACAGACAGCGAAAACGTTTCTGGCTCGCTCGCACTCATTAGTGATATTGCGTTCAATTATCAATATTGTAACGCTTCTAATTTTCTTGTTTATAGTCCGATTTTAATGCACTTTTCAGGAATAGTTTGAAATAGTTAGCCTCCACACGAATTATGCAATTACAATGCTGTACTATATGAACCAATGCCTAAAAACGGAACGAAAGTTGTGTATGTATTGTGGGAAAAAGGGGCGTGGCAGTCCAAAATTTTAAATGGCAACGCATTTAATCTGTTAATAGGAACGCTCCATACCAAAATTGGTGATCCTAGGTGCCATAGTTACTGATATATTCTCCGGAAACACCGATTTTTTCCGAGGTGTGTCTAGTTTTTTGCTCATTGTGGGCGAATGGGGCGTGGCATCGAAAAAAAAAAGATTCTTGTATTAACTGACTAAATATGTGATCGATTGACACAAAGCTTGAACTTGTAGCTCTTACCATCTCTGAAATCTGTTTGTTCATACGAACAGACGGACAGACAGACATACAGACAGACAGACAGACAGACGGACAAACAGACGGACAGACGGACATGGCAATATCGACTCGGCTTGTGACGCTGATCAAAAATATATATACTTTATGGGGTCTGCCACGCCTCCTTCTGTCTGTTACGCACATTTCGCTTCTGACAAACCTAATAGACCCCTTTACTCTTTTTTTGAGTACGGGGTCCTGGTGGGACACAATTAGTATGATATTGTCTTGGTGATTAATCCAAGTGGAGGTTTTAATTAGTAGAATGTTTCGGTTGTCAACACTGTCAAGTCGGTCATAGGTAAGTAACTTTGGGTTGAAGAGTCCCAATCTAGACAATTGCATGCCCATTTCAATGTCTTCTACATATTCTATAAATTGTAGTAATTGGTAAATAAATGTTTCTTGAAGTGTTCGTTTGTTTTGATGATCTTTAAATTGTTGCATTTCCGTATTAATTATGTTTATTATACCATTAATGTCTTGAGCTTGCACAATATTTAAAGATAGATTTTCAATATTTTTTTCAAATTCTCGTCTGTCATTATCGTCAAGTAGGAATTTAATTTAATTTAAACAAATAGGAATTTAAATAGTGAGCCTCCAATGTTGAACAGTCCTCGTTTATTTTGATTCTCATGGTGAAAGATTATACCATTTAGTTTTTGTTGTAGTTTTGAATACAAATAATTGATTTGCGACGAATTTTTAAAGCTTGTAATAGTTCTACTATTTAGTTGGTATCTATCTAGTTGGTATCTATCTATCTAGTTGGTAATTCTATGGGCTTGTCTGAAAACAGTAAGTATCCGTGGTCTGTATCCAAGTTATTTATTTGAATTTGTTGAGCATGGCATATGGTAGAGAGTATTGATGACAATATGATCATGAAAAAGGGACCTGTAAAGTTTGAATTTGGTTAATTTTTTTTTTCTTTTTAAATTGTGTTTTGTAATAATGTGTGGTTCTATTTTTGTTAGTAATTTGGTAATGATCGGGGTCTGTTTGAGTAACATTTTGATTGGCTTTAAATGGATTTTCTAATTTTCCTTTTTGTAACGGTACTTTTCTGTATCTAGTATCTATTTCAAAATCTTGTCGTTCACTGTGAATTCTGTTTATAATTTTTTATTTTTTGTCATGTGTATCTAAAGTTGGTTGTTCTGCATATAAGAATCTGTGTGCGGGAGTTTGTCCAGTGGTGTCATGTTTAGTTTTATGATTGTAAATATAAAGGATAGTTTCCATTTTGCTGAGTTTTTTCTCTTCATCATTTAAAGTATTTATGATTCTAATTTTTTCATTGATAGTTTTGTGTAATCTTTCTATGTCCGCTATACCTGTTTTTGAAGTATTTAACTGAATTTCTACTCCCTCACTGTCTATTACGAATTTATCTCGACAATGTTCTGGTTTGGGCGTAATTTTCATTGGCATTTCTGTATTTCTATGTTCGGTTTTTCGTTAAATTGCAGATATGACATTCGTTAATAATGTTTTGGGTTAATAATTGACTATTGGGGAAATAATAAGTTTCACCGAAAAGTTTGTTTGTTTTTTGAATGCCTGGATGTAGGAGTTTTTCATGCGTCTTGAGAATGAGTTCTTTGAACTCTGCGTATGAATTTATATTTTTCAGAAGAATAAGGCTTCTGAGAATCTTAGTATGGTTTGGATTAATAATGTCTTTGTGTGCGTTTTGGATAATTTCAAAATCGGCATCACTATCTATAAACAGCGCACTAGACTTGGTGCAAAAATGATCAATCAAATATTGTTCAGCTTTTTCTGTTGTCACATTATCATACGTGATGTGGATTATTAGTTTTTTGAAATAATTTTCTTTTCTTATGTTTGGAATGCCTTTAGAAAATATTATTTGTCTTTTAAATGTGTTAATTGGTTTTTCGGTGATAAAAATTAAGTTACTATTGTCTTCATCAGAACTATGTTGTATTTCTTCTCTAAAAATAAGCTTGTTCTATTTTTATCCGAGATAAAGCGTCAGCTATGTGATTTTCCTTTCATTTTATATATTTAATGTCAAAGTCATATTCTGATAATTAAACTCCCCATCGAGTTAATTTTGAATTTGGTTCTTTCATTTTGTATAACCAACATAACGGTTGATGGTCACTATTAATTTCAAAGTGTCGTCCTAGAAGGTAATGTCGAAAGGTTTTTGTTGCCCATACAATAGCTAAAAGTTCTTTTTCTATGGCACTGTAATTGGTTTCGTGATCATTTACGGTTCTACTAATGTAACTAAGTGGGTGTCCTTTTTGAGAAAGTACAGCTCCAAGTGCTATGTTACTTGCGTGTGTAGTTAATACGAATTTACTTAAAATCTGGTATTTTAAAATGGGATCATTGGAAATAAGTTGTTTTAATTTTTCAAAGGCTTCTACGTATTCTGGATTTTGTATATCGATTTTTGAATCTTTTTTTAGAACTGTTGTCATTGGTTTGGCTATGTCTGCAAAATTGGGAATGAATTTTCTGTAATATCCGGTTAACCCAAGAAAACCTTTAATTTCTTTGGTCTTTTTTGGAATTGGGTATTTTTGAATAGCCTTGATTTTTTCAGGATTGGGATTTATTCCGTCCTTAGTTATGATACGTCCAAGAAAAGTAGTTTCTTATTTAAGAAACTCGCATTTATCAAGTTGAAGTTTAAGATTATCTTCAGAAAGCTTTTCGAAAACTAGTTGTTGAAGAAAAATACGATAATATCGTCTAAATACACCAAACAATGCTTGTTTAATAATGGTCGCAACACATTATTCATGCAACGTTGAAAAGTTGCAGGAGCATTTTTTAAACCAAATGGCATACGAAGATATTGATAATGACCATTTTTTGTTGAAAAAGCTATTTTATGTATTGCATCTGGATGCATTTACAGAATTTCCTAGAATTTCGTCCATGTTTGGTATTGGGTATCTGTCATTAATAGTTACCTCGTTTAAATTTCTATAGTCGATTACTGTTCCAAACTTTTGTTTACCCGATGGGTCTTGTTTTTTTGGAACAATCCATATTGGACTGCAGTAGGGGGAATTACTGGGTTTCATGATACCTTGTTCTAACATTTCTTGGATTTGGTTTTCAACTTCTTGTGGATAACTGTACGGTTTAGAGTAAATGGGAGAGTTATGAGTAGTGTTAATATTATGTTTTTCTTGGTTACTGAAACTGAGTTGATCTCTTTTTTGCATTGAATTGTTGATAAGTTTTTAATAAATGTTTTCAAAAGTTGGACTAGCTAAAAAATGAGTTTGATTTTTAATTGGAGAATCATTAACTGGTTTATATTTTTTGTTGAATAAAGTTACTGTTTGAAATTTGTAGTCTATTATTGCTTGGGCTTGTGAAAGCAAAAAAATTTGTGTAAAAGGAATTCATTACTACTCATGAATATGTTGTTGGAGGGAACAATAATCTTTTTTGTGATTGTTAATGGCCCGTTACTTGTGTGAATGAGACATTCAGTATCATAAACATTTAGATTGAAAACATTAGATGTCATCATATTTACTGTTGAACCGGTGAGTAAGTTTTATGAATTGTTGGTTTCCGAGGCTGGTAACGGAAAATTTTCGGCTTGATCGAGCTCTATCTCGTTACACTTTTCAGTTTCTTTTTCGGCTCCTGGTGTCGAAGTTTCGGCATAATCAAAGCTTTGAGGATATCCGTAATCTTGATAGTATTGTGAATATGAAGCTAATTGATTGTAATATTCTTGTTGTAAATACTCTTGATAATTAAATTCTTCTTGAAACCTAGCTTCTTAATCTATGCTCATTTTACTATGTCCACTTTCTGCTGGTCTAGAGCGTATCATTGGTGGATGTGGTGTATTATTAACCGGAGTCTTTTGTAAAGTGGCACTCTGAATTTGTCCAAAACGGTTTTGGTCAAATAAATTTTGACGAAAATTTTGTCGAGGTGGAAATTGTACTGGTCGTGTCGGATTTGGTACGGGTGGTAGTGGTCGAGGCAAGTAGTTGCTAGTATGAGGCATATTGTAATGTTGTTGTAATGGATGAAATGGTTGTTGATAATATGGTGGATGATTTGGATATGAAACATATGGTGTATTGTTTGGTTGAAGAAAGGTTGGAAATTTATGAAAATTAGAATTGGTTGGGAGTGGCTTTAATTCTTTTTTCTTGTTTTGTTTTAGTGGAATTAAAATTTTGGCAAGGTTGTTCATAATGATTTTTTTCTTGCAATAAATTTATAAGCGATCTTAAATCGGGAATTACGCAATTTATAATTCTAATGCAGATGTTAATAGGTAACTTTTGGATCAAATCGTCAATACTAGTTTTAATTAACCGCGAGTACAGTGTTTTTTCATCGATATTATTCTCTAGTTCTAGCTTACTCATTAAAGTACGTCTGCGTTGTTCAGCTTCCTCCAGAAATTCGCGAACGTTCCCCTTAAAAGGTGTGTTCCTGAAGTCGTCCAGAAGGATGTGATTGTTCGTCTGGGTCTAGTTGCTGGGAACAAAGCGTTGCTCGTTTTCTCGGCTTAAGCTGGGAACAAAAATTATGCTGACTATGTGATTTGCTCATCGATGCTGATCGATTGGGAGAGATGCGCCGGCTAGACGGCTCTTTGTTTACAATTGTTGAATTTATTCTTAAGTGAAGCTTGGGAATGTTTATAATTGGGGATATGGAACTCTGTAGACATAATCGGAATGAATATGTCACTATATGTATATATTTTTGTTACTTTTTTTCTAGCTAATTGTATTTTGATTTTGCTGAATTTGAAGTTGATTTGTAGTAAATTAATGTTATACATTATTGTTTGCATTATTTTACCTTTGTTGTAGTTGTCCTTGCTGGCGCGTCCATTTCTAAAACAGGGTATTGAATAACTTATTTAATGTTTTTGATTTTCATGTTATATTTGTTGGATTTACTATTTAAGCACTACAACTTTACCAGCACACACTCTATATATGTATCTCTTTATGTATATATCTTGACTCCGTTTGTCCGCATAATCACAACATTCATTGTTTGTCGATGCCATCCATCCATCAAAGGGATTTTGGTCAAGAACCCACCTATGTTACACTATATGTTGATATCTATTTGGTAGATTTGTACAAGACTTGCAGGATTTAGTGCAGATCGGAGTACATGAGATTGTAGAACACACACGATACTTAGCTTTAGAAAAGCATCCACTCTTGAACTGCAATGCAACTTATCGTTGTTTTGAGAGTCACCATAAAGTCCACAATAAATTTCTTATGACTATAAAGCTTGAACCTTATACTACTTAAATAATTAGTATATTTATATACATCAACAATTGTACAAAACTACACAAGAAAACTAAAAGAAAGTTAAATTTGTTAACACTGAAGATTACATACTTAGTATATTGCAATTTGTCAAATATTTTTAGTTATTATTTTTGTAATCTAACTTAGTTACTTAAGCAATTAAAATTACGTTTTTATTAATTTGTATTTTCGTGAGTTTTGTTATATAAATTTAACGATTCTTTGTTTTTTTTTTATTATTCACTGTTTGCTTCATTATTTATTATTCTTTAGTGAATCATTGTTATTTTTATCATTTATCCAATTCTATAGTAGTTAATATGATCGATGATTTCTCATATAACAGATACGATTGTTATTCTTTTGTCAGTTGCGTTTATCATTTGTACACACAGTCCAACTGTTATAATTTATCAATTCATTTTAATAGTTATTTGTTTAGTTTGTTAGTTTTATTACAATTTAAATATTAAATGATTTTCTTAGTATCGTTAGACTGCTTTCTTCTCACTTAACAGTTTAATATATCATATTAGGGGATGTGTCTAGTCGTTTTATAACCATTGTGCTTAATAATAATTTTTCATTGTAGTTTAACACACCTTGAAAGTCAATAATCATTATATGAGCTCCATTGTTTATATTAATTCAAGATAAACTTTCGGTGAATCCTTTGCGGTAATTTCAATGGCATTTTGTAATTTTTCGAATCGAGTGGAACGCAAGGACACATTTGAGTTTTTGACATTACAATTACGAGACATACAAATATTAAATGTTTTTTACATTATCGTAAGTACTCTTACTTCTTGTTTATTTGTATTTTTATTCTCAAATTGAATTCGTCATAATTTCAGTAAATTATCGCTTTTGCGATATTGTACACTTTTGAGATTTTTTCTTGTAATTTGTAAATGCATGGATATAATGCCGTGATAGCTTGACATTTTGTTTTTAGTTTCGATATGATAAATTTATTTTGCATTCTAAATTGGCGACACACACTGTCTGAGTTTATTACTCGTCTCTTTTTAAACACTGCATTGTAGTTGTATAAATTTTGTATAGTAGCATAAAGATAATAACATACCCATATGATTTGCCTCTGTCATTCCAAGGTTGTTACCGCCTCCAACTCCTTTTTCTCATCCATCTTATTCTTCTCCTCCTTTTTCCCCACCACCTCCTCCTTCACCGCCTTATCCTTCAGCTTATTATGCAAGAGTACTTTTCCTTCTCCTAATCCTTATACTCCTAATGCGCGTGATTTGCCGAGGGAGTAAAAATCGCCCGATTTTTATGAAAATAATTTATGACTGCGGATAATATGCAATTTCACAAACCTCGGTAAATGCACATCTAGGAATTGGGTCCATCAAAACATCATGACAGCTTGCAGAAAAAAGATGAGCTGTAATTTTACAAATGTATATTCATTTAAATATAATTATTAAAAATTTTTATAAAATCCATGACGAGTTTTACTGTTAAACCTAAGAAGTTCCCTACAAATTTGTGATGCCTTCTCATTCTTTTAACCATCTCGCTCAAACTCATGTTGCACATTTTTTAAATTTCCATTTAAAGATATGTGCTATGAGTCTAAAGAACTATAACACAAGTTATACAAGTTTGAAAGCTATTTGCCTGCGCCAAAATCTACACATGTACAGTAAAGGTATGCTAGAGTGCACCCTTAAATTTAATTTTCCTCGGAAATCTATGATTTCTACACCAAAATACAGTAAACACAGATCAGTATAATAAAATAATCTTGGCAACTATATTTATAAGTAAACAAACGGCTTTTAGTATAAACTTTCCTCATGATGATTCACCATAGCAATGTTTCACTGTGGTTATATATAGAAAATAAATAAAAAATCAGCAAATTCGTTTTGTTTATGGGAAGACTTGGTTTTAACAGAATGTATAGCTTTTCAACCAGTCTAATACAATTGTTTATTTAAATTTTATTTTCATTTTTATGCGATTTTTGCATTATTTCTCTGGTGTCCATTGGCATTACAGTGGTGGCTAGAATAATCACACCAGCATGTATTAAAAACAAAATACATATTATTTTCTTTTCTTTTTATATTTCTTGCTTCGTTCTAGAAGGACATAGTAAATAATTAATAATACTCGCTGTCATTTACATTAGATTAATTATTGTTTGTTTTTTTTTTTTAATCAATTATGAGTTTAGATTTTAATTGATGCAATTATTTTTGAACCGCAACTGAATTTCATTACAATAATGATTTGAAATGTTTGTCAAATAAGATTAAATATATTATATATATACTAAGTCAGAACTAGTGGTTGTATAGTATAATAATGATAAATGGATAGTGACTCGATTCGATTCGACTCGACATGAATCCGAATGCATGCATGATATACATAATTTGAATTTTGTAGGCATACGCATAACTACATATAGAAATAATCATTTAGTTTAAATTTTCTTTCTTTCATAATTGTTTTGTTCTATTTGATTATGACAATTTTCTTTTTTTTAGTTTGTTTTTTTGACAGGTTTTTATACCCTTGCAGAGGGTATATTGTTTTTGTCACGAAGTTTGTAACGCATTGAAGGAGGCTTTTCCGACCATATAAAAGTATATATATTCTTGATCAGCATCAACAGCCGAGTCGATATAGCCATGTCCGTCTGTCCGTCTGTTTCTATGCGAACTAGTCTCTCAGTTTTAAAGCTATCTTAATGAAACTTGGTACAGATGTGTATTTTCTCTGGACGCAGATCATTTGTAAAAATCGGACTACTATATCATATAGCTCCCATAGGAACAATCGGTCGAAATGCATGAAATATAAAGAAATGTATGAACATTTTCGGTGTCTATTGACCGATTTCAACCAAATTCACGCTATATGCATTTATAATCGTTCTTCGACTGTTGACCAAATTTCATCCAAATCGGACCACTATATCATATAGCTCCCATAGGAACAATCGATTGAAAATGCTTAGTATGAACATTTTCGGTGTCTATTGACCGATTTCAACGAAATTCACACAGAATGTATTTCTCATTGTCCCCCATCTGTTGACTAAATTTCATCCAAATCGGACCACTATATCATATAGCTTCTATAGGAACAATCGGTTGAAAATGCTTAGTATGAACATTTTCGGTGTCTATTGACCGATTTCAACGAAATTCACACAGAATGTATTTCTCATTGTCCCCCATCTGTTGACCAAATCGGACCACTATATCATATAGCTTCCATAGGAACAATCGGTTGAAAATGCTTAGTATGAACATTTTCGGTGTCTATTGACCGATTTCAACAAAATTCACAGAGAATGTATTTCTCATTGTCCCCCATCTGTTGACCAAATTTCAAATCGGACTACTATATCATATAACTAGCATAGAAATAATTGGTTAAAAAAACCAAATTAATGCAATATTCATGACTGCAAGGGTATTTAATCTTCGGCGAGCCGAAGATAACCGTTTTTTCTTGTTAATTATATAAAAGTACCCTTTTAGAGAGTACTTTGCTATATTAATTATTTTAAAGTAGTTACAAAAAAATATTTTCATAAAGCCTTTAATAGGGCCTTGAGCGCATACCGCCATCGTTGCGCATGGCACCGCCGCCATCCCTGCGTCCACCGCCGCCACCGCGACCTCCTCCTCCGCGACCGCTGCCATTGTCATTGTTATAGCGATTGTATCCACCACCACCACCGCCGCCGCAATCTCCGTTTCCGCGATCACGATTTTGGTAACCGCCGGAGCCGCGATCATTACCACGGTCACCCATGCCACCGCCTCCGTAGCCACCACCGCCGCCGAAGCAGCTGGAGCACTTCCAGTCTCCATCACGAGGCTGAACATTGCCACCTCCTGCGCCGGGACCACCACCGCCGCCGCCACCGCCGAATCGGCCGCCTCCACGGCCCCCACCACCGCCGACGCCTCCACTGCCGCGATCGTAGTCACCACCACCACCGCCGCCACCTCTACCGCGATCAAAGCGTCCACCGCCGCCGCCGCCACCTCCACCTCCGCTACTGCCACCGTATCCTACAAGGACAGGAACAAATATATTAGAAATACAGCATAAATCAACTATATTAATTAAATTTAATTGGATAAAACAAAACTAAAAAAAAAAGGTTGAAACCCTGAACAATCAAGAAGAACGACGACGAATATGACGATTAAAATTGGTGGGAGACAAAGAAACCAGAGCGCATTGAAGACTCTATTAAACTCTATATAGTATATTATGGTAAATATATGTATATACACAATAACAGATATAGGATAACCACGTGTCGCTCTTAACTCGCTTTGCATTGATTTACTCAGTTTTTTTTTGTTGCTTTCTTTTATGTGTTGTTATCTCTAGGGATCTTAAGTGGTATTACTTTTAGTTTGAAACCCAAAATTCAAAGATACCTCCTTAAACCGATTTTGATTGGGATACACATAACAGCTATATGCGCATCTACGATTTGTAAACACTCTCATGAACACTAGCTTGATAAGATTGCTATATTTATATAGTATAAAAACAAAGACACACGCATACACACACAAAAAACAGAAATCAAATATAAATCGTTGATCAAGGTCAATATATATATGCCTATATAAATGTTGAAGAGGTCGTCGCGTGCCAAAACCAAACCAAACCCATATTAACTCTACTTTTTGGAGAGGAAAAGAGATCTTTTGTATACCAGAATAACACATTAACGTAGAACACTTTGAATATAACACTCTACACTTGAAATTGAAAACCCTTTATATAAGTACACAGCTTATTAAATTTATACCAGGATTTTAGAAAGTTTAACCAAATACAACCAACCAATAACTCGATGCATATTTAATTTTTTTATCTTTCCTTTTGTGTTGGCTTTAAACCCTAGTATACAAATATAAATATGTATATATTTTTGTTACTTTTTAGACCCCGTACTCTAAAAAAGAGTAGAGGGGTCTATTAGAATTTGTTAGAAGCGAAATGTGCGTAACAGGCAGAAGGAGGCGTGGTCGACCCCATAAAGTGTATATATTCTTGATCAGCATGAACAGCCGAGTCGATATAGCAATGTCAGTCTGTCCGTCTGTCTGTCTGTCCGTCTGTCCGTCTGTCTGTCCGTCCGTCCGTATGAACACCTGGATCTTTTAAACTACAAAAGATAGAGCCACCAAATTTATAATGAAAGTCCGTTATTAACTTACGCAGGTTAATTTTATTTCAAATTTTTGACACGCCCCTTACCGCCCCTGCAATGAGCAAAAAACCAGACACACCTCGAAAAAAAAATGTAGTTTTAGGCCAATAACTCAGAAACTATGGCACTTAGGAACACCATTTCTTGTTGCTAGAGTTGCTAGAGACAGCCTTAATGCAATCCCGTTCAAAATTTTGGCCTGCCACGCCCCCTTTTCTCATATAAGCTAAAAAACTTTCAAAATTTCAAGCTCAAAATTTTCAGGATTTAACGCTGCGACGCTGCCGTGCCGACCAGTGCTAGGCACGCATACATACATATGTGCATACACATAATTTCAAACGAGTGTATACTTGTATGTATAACATGTAAATGCGAATAAGCGGAACATACTTGAAAGTAGCACGTGGTGCGAATGATAGAGTTACGGCGCGATGTGAAATCGTTGCCTGAGGGTCGTAGGTTCGAATGCTGGCAATGAGAATTGCTAATTTTTTTTTTTTTAAATATCAATTCAAAATATACATATAAATTTGAATTTTTAAATTTCGTTATAAAATTTTAATTCAAATTAAATACAAATGCGCATTATTATCGGAGTACGGGGTCTTTTACAGTCGGCTCGATCGACTGTAGCCTTTCTTACTTGTTTTCTATTTAATTGTATTTTGATTTTGCTGAATTTGTAGTTGATTTGTAGTAAATTAATGTTATACATTATACAGGATATTGAATAACTTATTTAATGTTTTTGATTTTCATGTTTTTTGAATTTAATGCATTTTTATGGTGATTGGAAGTTATACGCCCACTTCTCCTCCTTTCAATTATTTTTATTATATCATACTATATTATAATCATCCTACAGTTAAGCAAGACTACATGCATAGACGTACATATACAAGATCTATAAAGTTATATTTGTTGGATTTACTATTTAAGCACTACAACTTTACCAGCACACACTCTATATATGTATCTCTTTATGTATTAGGTCCTTGAATAAGTTCTCGCTGTTTTTTTTTTTTTTTTTTAAATTTATTTAAAATACAAGGCTTACAATTACATTACTCGAAGTATTGTCCATCATGAGAGACCACTTTCTCCAATTCTTCCAATTCTTTGTCTTCAAATTTTGTCGGTGCTCCAGAACGCTCTTTGTCTTCAAGGTCAAAATCATTACTTTTTAAGCGCCTAAACCAGTCTCTGCACGTTGTATTCGACAAAGCATTGTCACCATATGTCTCAACGAGAATTCTGTGTGCTTCTGCTGCAGATTTTTTCTGAATAAAGCAGTGTAATAAAATTCCCCGCAAAAACACTTTATTTGGCACAAAAGTACTCATTTTCACAGAGGGCAAATAAATATGTAGTTGAAACTGTCGTAAACTATACTCTACTTAAATTTGAGGTTACATATAGTACTACGTTGGTGATTCGTTACCTTACGAAATTCCGTTCACAGAGTGCCGCAACGCCATCTTTTTAAAAACAGCGAGAACTTATTCAAGGTCCTAATATATATCTTGACTCCGTTTGTCCGCATAATCACAACATTCATTGCTCGTCGATGCCATCCATCCATCAAAGTGATTTTGGTCAAGAACCAACCTATGTTACACTATATGTTGATATCTATTTGGTAGATTTGTACAAGACTTGCAGGATTTAGTGCAAGATAGTCATGGCTAGATTCCCTTTTCTTTCGACAGATCGGAGTACATGAGATTGTAGAACACACACGATACTTTATCAGCTTTAGCAAAGCATCCACTCTTGAACTGCAATGCAACTTATCGTTTTTTTGAGATTCACCATAAAGTCCACAATAAATTTCTTATGACTAAAAAGCTTGAACCTTATACTACTTTAATACACTGCAGATTACATACTTAGTATATTCCAATTTGTCTAATGTTTTAGTTATTATTTTTGTAATCTAACTTAGTTACTTAAGCAATTAAAATTACGTTTTTATTAATTTGTATTTTCGTGAGTTTTGTTATATAAATTTTACGATTCTTTGTTATACTCTCTGCAAGAGTATATTGGGTTTGTGCAAAAGTATGTAACAGGCAGAAGGAGGCGGGGCAGACTCCATAAAGTATATATATTCTTGATCAGCATCACAAGCCGAGTCGATATAGCCATGTCCGTCTGTCCGTCTGACCGTCTGTCCGTCTGTCCGTCTGTCTGTCCGTATGACCGATTTCAGATTTCAGAGATGGTAAGAGCTACAAGTTCGAGCTTGGTGTCAATCGATCACGTATATAGTCAGTCAATACAAGAATCCTTTTTTTTTCGATGCCACGCCCCATTCGCCCACAATGAGCAAAAAACTAGACACACCTCGGAAAAAACCGCTGTTTTTGGCGAATATCTCAGTAACCATGGCACCTAGGATCACGAATTCTGGTGTGGAGGTTCCTAGCGGCAGCGCAAATGCATTGGCATTAAAAATTTTGGACTGCCACGCCCCTTTTTCCCACAATACATAAAAATAACTCCTTCCGCCTAGAGGCATAGTACAACATTGTAATTGTGTAATTCGAGTGGAGGCTAACTATATCAAACTATCCTAAAAAGTCGCATTGAAATCGGACTATAAACAAGAAAACTAGAAGCGTTACAATATTGATAATTGAACGCAATATCACTAATGAGTGCAAGCGAGACAGAAACGTTTTCGCTGCTTGTGTGGCGACAGCGCGGCCGGCAGTTGCTGGCCGAATACACACATACATATGTACATGTATAAACACATATAATGTCAAACGTACTATGTATATTCGCATACAAACAGATGTTTGATTTTGCTTAGATTGTTTTTGTTTCAACGTGTTTTAATGCAAGTATAATATCATACATTGTAATATCTTGATACCATTTTTAAAATTTATACGGGAAAAAAATGCAGAGAGTATTATACGGTTGGGCGTGCTCGACTGTACTTTTCTTTCTTGTTTTTTTATTATTGACTGTTTGCTTTATTATTTATTATTCTTTAGTGAATCATTGTTATTTTTATCATTTATCCAATTCTATAGTAGTTGATATGAACGATGATTTCTCATATAACAGAAACGATTGTTATTCTTTTATACACACAGTCCAACTGTTATAATTTATCAATTCATTTTAATGGTTATTTGCTTAGTTTGTTAGATTTATTACAAATTAAATATTAAATGATTTGCTTAGTATCGTTAGACTGCTTTCTTCTCACTTAACAGTTTTATATATCATAAGGCAATTTCTCTTTATATTTGGTCTACCCAATTTATAGATAATTATAAACACATGGAACTTGAAGCTGTTATAGCTCTTAATCTTGTTTCAGGGGATGTGTCTAGTCGTTTTATAACCATTGTGCTTAATAATAATTTTTCATTGTAGTTTAACACACCTTGAAAGTCAATAATCATTATATGAGCTCCATTGTTTATATTAATTCAAGATAAACTTTCGGTGAATCCTTTGCGGTAATTTCAATGGCATTTTGTAATTTTTCGAATCGAGTGGAACGCAAGGACACACTTGAGTTTTTGACATAACAATTACGAGACATACAAATATTAAATGTTTTTTACATTATCGTGAATACTCTAACTTCTTGTTTATTTGTATTTTTATTCTCAAATTGAATTCGTCATAATTTCAGTAAATTATCGCTTTTGCGATATTGTACACTTTTGAGTTTTTTTCTTGTAATTTGTAAATGCATTTATATAATGCCGTGATATCTTGTCATTTTGTTTTTAGTTTCGCATTTTTATGATACATTTATTTTGCATTCTAAATTGGCGACACACACTGTCTGAGTTTATTACTCGTCTCTTTTTAAACACTGCATTGTAGTTGTATAAATTTTGTATAGTAGCATAAAGATAATA
>JAECXC010000362.1:0-23073 GCA_018152125.1 Drosophila dunni | reverse complement strand
TTGATTTTCTCTATGAAAACTCAACCGGTTTTTTAATTGGAATACCATTTATATTGACTCTACTTCAAAATAATTATGATTTGGACAATTTATAATTTTTTTTCAACTTTTTTTATTTTTTTCATTTTTAGGCGTTTCTAGGCGTCCTAGACGATTTTAGACCTTATTTTGGAATCACCACATTTAGAGCATTAATCTTGATTTTCTCTGTGAAAACTCAACCGGTTTTTAATTGGAATACCATTTATATTGACTCTACTTCAAAATAATTATGATTTGGACAATTTAAAATTTTTTTTCAACTTTTTTTATTTTTTCATTTTTAGGCGTTTCTAGTCGTCCTAGACGATTTTAGACCTTATTTTGGAATCACCACATTAAGAGCATTAATCTTGATTTTCTCTGTGAAAACTCAACCGGTTTTTAATTGAAATACCATTTATATTGACTCTACTTCAAAATAATTATGATTTTGACAATTTAAAATTTTTTTTCAACTTTTTTTTATTTTTTCATTTTTAGGCGTTTCTAGTCGTCCTAGACAGGCTTCCAGACGATTTTGGACCTTAGTTTGGAATCACCATATTTAGAGCATTAATCTTGATTTTCTCTGTGAAAACTCAACCGGTTTTTAATTGGAATACCATTTATATTGACTCTACTTCAAAATAATTATGATTTGGACAATTTAAAATTTTTTTTCAACTTTTTTTATTTTTTCATTTTTAGGCGTTTCTAGTCGTCCTAGACGATTTTAGACCTTATTTTGGAATCACCACATTAAGAGCTCTAATTTTGATTTTCTCTGTAAAAACTCAACCGGTTTTTAATTGGAATACCATTTATATTGACTCTACTTCAAAATAATTATGATTTGGACAATTTATAATTTTTTTTCAACTTTTTTTATTTTTTCATTTTTAGGCGTTTCTAGGCGTCCTAGACGATTTTGGACCTTATTTTGGAATCACCACATTAAGAGCAATAGTCTTGATTTTCTCTGTGAAAACTCAACCGGTTTTTAATTGGAATACCATTTATATTGACTCTACTTCAAAATAATTATGATTTGGACAATTTATAATTTTTGTTCAATTTTTTTATATTTTCATTTTTAAGCGTTTCTAGTCATCCTAGACGGTTTTAGACCTTATTTTGGAATCACCACATTTAGAGCATTAATCTTGATTTTCTCTGTGAAAACTCAACCGGTTTTTAATTGGAATACCATTTATATTGACTCTACTTCAAAATAATTATGATTTGGACAATTTAAAATTTTTTTTCAACTTTTTTTATTTTTTCATTTTTAGGCGTTTCTAGTCGTCCTAGACGATTTTAGACCTTATTTTGGAATCACCACATTAAGAGCATTAATCTTGATTTTCTCTGTGAAAACTCAACCGGTTTTTAATTGGAATACCATTTATATTGACTCTACTTCAAAATAATTATGATTGCGAAAATTTATAATTTTTTTTAAGCATTAATTTTGATTTTCTCTGTGAAAACTCAACGTTTTTAATTTAAACCATTTTTTACTCTACTTCAAAATTTTTATGAACAATTTATTTTTACTTTTTTTAGGCGTTTCTAGTCGTCCTACACATTAAGAGCAATAGTCTTGATTTTCTCTGTGAAAACTCAACCGGTTTTTAAGTGGAATACCATTTATATTGACTCTACTTCAAAATAATTATGATTTGGACAATTTATAATTTTTGTTCAATTTTTTTATTTTCTTCATTTTTAAGCGTTTCTAGTCGTCCTAGACGATTTTAGACCTTATTTTGGAATCACCACATTTAGAGCATTAATCTTGATTTTCTCTGTGAAAACTCAACCGGTTTTTAATTGGAATACCATTTATATTGACTCTACTTCAAAATAATTATGATTTCGACAATTTATAATTTTTGTTCAACTTTTTTTATTTTTTCATTTTTAGGCGTTTCTAGTCGTCCTAGACGATTTTAGACCTTATTTTGGAATTACCACATTAAGAGCATTAATCTTGATTTTCTCTGTAAAAACTCAACCGGTTTTTAATTGGAATACCATTTATATTGACTCTACTTCAAAATAATTATGATTGCGACAATTTATAATTTTTTTTCAACTTTTTTTATTTTTTAATTTTTAGGCGTTTCTAGTCGTCCTACACATTAAGAGCAATAGTCTTGATTTTCTCTGTGAAAACTCAACCGGTTTTTAATTGGAATACCATTTATATTGACTCTACTTCAAAATAATTGTGATTTCGACAATTTAAAATTTTTTTCACCTATTTTTATTTTTTTTATTTTTAGGCGTTTCTAGGCGTTCTAGACGATTTTGTACCTTATTTTGGAATCACCACATTTAGAGCATTAATCTTGATTTTCTCTGTGAAAACTCAACCGATTTTTAATTGAAATACCATTTATATTGACTCTACTTCAAAATAATTATGATTTGGACAATATATAATTTTTTTTCAACTTTTTTTATTTTTTCATTTTTAGGCGTTTCTAGTCGTCCTAGACGCTTTTAGACCTTATTTTGGAATTACAACATTAAGAGCATTAATCTTGATTTTCTCTGTAAAAACTCAACCGGTTTTTAATTGGAATACCATTTATATTGACTCAACTTCAAAATAATTATGATTTCGACAATTTAAAATTTTTTTTCAACTTTTTTTATTTTTTCATTTTTAGGCGTTTCTAGGCGTCCTAGACGATTTTGGACCTTATTTTGGAATCACCACATTTAGAGCATTAATCTTGATTTTCTCTGTGAAAACTCAACCGGTTTTTAATTGGAATACCATTTATATTGACTCTACTTCAAAATAATTATGATTTGGACAATTTATAATTTTTTTTCAACTTTTTTTATTTTTTCATTTTTAGGCGTTTCTAGTCGTCCTAGACGATTTTATACCTTATTTTGGAATCACCACATTAAGAGCATTAATCTTGATTATCTCTGTGAAAACTCAACCGGTTTTTAATTTGAATAACATTTATATTGACTCTACTTCAAAATAATTATGATTTCGACAATTTAAAATTTTTTTCTACTTTTTTTATTTTGTCATTTTTGGGCGTTTCTAGTCGTCCTAGACGATTTTAGACCTTATTTTGGAATCACCACATTTAGAGCATTAATCTTGATTTTCTCTGTGAAAAATCAACCATTTTTAATTGAAATACCATTTATATTGACTCTTCTTCAAAATAATTATGATTTCGACAATTTAAAAATTTTTTTTCACCTTTTTTTTTTTTTTTTTCATTTTTAGGCGTTTCTAGGCGTTCTTAATGATTTTGGACCTTAATTTGGAATCACCATATTTATAGCATTAATCTTGATTTTCTCTGTGAAAACTCAACCGGTTTTTAATTGAAATACCATTTATATTGACTCTACTTCAAAATATTATGATTTCGACAATTTAAAAATTTTTTTCAACTTTTTTTTTTTTTTAATTTTTAGGCGTTTCAAGGCGTCCTAGACGATATTGGACCTTATTTTGGAATCACCACATTTAGAGCTGTAATTTTGATTTTCTTTGTGAAAACTCAACCGGTTTTTAATTGAAATACCATTTATATTCACTCTACTTCAAAATAATTATGATTTCGACAATTTAAAATTTTTTTTTCAACTTTTTTTATTTTTTCATTTTAAGACGTTTCTAGTCGTCTAGACGATTTTGGACCTTAATTTGAAATCACCACATTTAGAGCATTATTCTTGATTTCGACAATTTAAAATTTTTTTTTTTTTTTTTTTATTTTTTAATTTTTAGGAGTTTCTAGTCGTCCTAGACGATTTTAGACATTATTTTGGAATCACCACATTTAGAGCATTAATCTTGATTTTCTCTGTGAAAACTCAACCGATTTTTAATTCGAATACCATTTATATTGACTCTACTTCATAATAATTATGATTTCGACAATTTAAAATTTTTTTTCAACTTTTTTTTATTTTTTCATTTTTAGACGTTTCTAGTCGTCCTAGACGATTTTAGACCTTATTTTGGAATCACCACATTAAGAGCATTAGTTTTGATTTTCTCTGTGAAAACTCAACCGGTTTTTAATTGGAATACCATTTATATTGTCCCTACTTCAAAATAATTATGATTTCGACAATTTAAAATTTTTTTTCAACTTTTTTTATTTTATCATTTTTAGACGATTCTAGTCGTCCTAGACAATTTTAGACCTTATTTTGGAATCACCACATTTAGAGCATTAATCTTGATTTTCTCTGTGAAAACTCAACCGGTTTTTAATTGAAATACCATTTATATTGACTATACTTCAAAATAATTATAATTTCGACAATTTTTTTATTTTTTATTTTTATTTTTTTTTTGCATTTTTAGGCGTTTCAAGGCGTCTTAGACGATTTTGGACCTTATTTTGGAATCACCATATTTAGAGCTTCAACTTTTTTTGTTTTTTCATTTTTAGGCGTTTCTAGGCGTCCTAGACGATTTTGGACCTTAATTTGGAATCACCATGTTTAGAGCATTAATCTTGATTTCGACAATTTGAAATTTTTTTTCAACTTTTTTTATTATTTCATTTTTAGGCGTTTCTAGTCGTCCTAGACGATTTTAGACCTTATTTTGGAATCACCACATTTAGAGCATTAATCTTGATTTTCTCTGTGAAAACTCAACCGGTTTTTAATTGGAATACCATTTATATTGACTTTACTTCAAAATAATTATGATTTCGACAATTTAAAATTTTATTTTGTCATTTTTAGGCGTTTCTAGTCGTCCTAGACGATTTTAATTGTCCTAGACCATTTTTAATTGAAATACCATTTATATTGACTCTACTTCAAAATAATTATGATTTCGACAATATAAAATTTTTTTTTCAACTTTTTTTATTTTTTCATTTTAAGGCGTTTCTAGTCGTCCTAGACGATTTAAGACCTTATTTTGGAATCACCACATTAAGAGCATTAATCTTGATTATCTCTGTGAAAACTCAACCGGTTTTTAATTGGAATACCATTTATATTGACTTTACTTCAAAATAATTATGATTTCGACAATTTAAAATTTTTTTTCTACTTTTTTTATTTTGTCATTTTTAGGCGTTTCTAGTCGTCCTAGACGATTTTAGGCCTTATTTTGGAATCACCACATTTAGAGCATTAATCTTGATTTCGACAATTTATAATTTTTTTTTAACTTTTTTTATTTTTTCATTTTTAGGCGTTTCTAGTCGTCCTAGTCGTCCTTTTCGACAATTTAAAATTTTTTTTCTACTTTTTTTATTTTGTCATTTTTAGGCGTTTCTAGTCGTCCTAGACGATTTTAGACATTATTTTGGAATCACCACATTTAGAGCATTCATTTTGATTTTCTCTGTAAAAACTCAACCATTTTTAATTGAAATACCATTTATATTGACTCTACTTCAAAATAATTATGATTTCGACAATTTAAAATTTGTTTCACCTTTTTTTTTTTTTTTTTAATTTTTAGGCGTTTCTAAGCGTCCTAGACGATTTTAGACCTTATTTTGGAATCACCACATTTAGAGCATTAATCTTGATTTTCTTTGTGAAAACTCAACCGGTTTTTAATTGAAATACCATTTATATTGACTTTACTTCAAAATAATTATGATTTCGACAATTTAAAAATATTTTTTCACCTTTTTTTTTATTTTTTCATTTTGAGGCGTTTCTAGGCGTCCTAGACGATTTTAGGCCTTATTTTGGAATCACCACATTTAGAGCATTAATCTTGATTTCGACAATTTATAATTTTTTTTTAACTTTTTTTATTTTTTCATTTTTAGACGTTTCTAGGCGTAGAGATTTTGACCTTATTTTGAATCACACATTAAGAGCATTAATCTGATTTTCTCTGTGAAAACTCAACCGATTTTTAATTGAAATACCATTTATATTGACTCTACTTCAAAATAATTATGATTTGGACAATATATAATTTTTTTCAACTTTTTTTATTTTTTCATTTTTAGGCGTTTCTAGTCGTCCTAGACGCTTTTATTGACCTTATTTTGGAATTACAACATTAAGAGCATTAATCTTGATTTTCTCTGTAAAAACTCAACCGGTTTTTAATTGGAATACCATTTATATTGACTCTACTTCAAAATAATTATGATTTCGACAATTTAAAATTTTTTTTCAACTTTTTTTATTTTTTCATTTTTAGGCGTTTCTAGGCGTCCTAGACGATTTTGGACCTTATTTTGGAATCACCACATTTAAGAGCATTAATCTTGATTTTCTCTGTGAAAACTCAACCGGTTTTTAATTGGAATACCATTTATATTGACTCTACTTCAAAATAATTATGATTTGGACAATTTATAATTTTTTTTCAACTTTTTTTGTTTTTTCATTTTTAGGCGTTTCTAGTCGTCCTAGACGATTTTATACCTTATTTTGGAATCACCACATTAAGAGCATTAATCTTGATTATCTCTGTGAAAACTCAACCGGTTTTTAATTTGAATAACATTTATATTGACTCTACTTCAAAATAATTATGATTTCGACAATTTAAAATTTTTTTTCTACTTTTTTTTATTTTGTCATTTTTGGGCGTTTCTAGTCGTCCTAGACGATTTTAGACCTTATTTTGGAATCACCACATTTAGAGCATTAATCTTGATTTTCTCTGTGAAAAATCAACCAATTTTAATTGAAATACCATTTATATTGACTCTTCTTCAAAATAATTATGATTTCGACAATTTAAAAATTTTTTTCACCTTTTTTTTTTGTTTTTTCATTTTTAGGCGTTTCTAGGCGTTCTTAATGATTTTGGACCTTAATTTGGAATCACCATATTTATAGCATTAATCTTGATTTTCTCTGTGAAAACTCAACCGGTTTTTAATTGAAATACCATTTATATTGACTCTACTTCAAAATATTATGATTTCGACAATTTAAAAATTTTTTTTCAACTTTTTTTATTTTTTAATTTTTAGGCGTTTCAAGGCGTCCTAGACGATATTGGACCTTATTTTGGAATCACCACATTTAGAGCTTTAATTTTGATTTTCTTTGTGAAAACTCAACCGGTTTTTAATTGAAATACCATTTATATTCACTCTACTTCAAAATAATTATGATTTCGACAATTTAAAATTTTTTTTCAACTTTTTTTATTTTTTCATTTTAAGACGTTTCTAGTCGTCTAGACGATTTTGGACCTTAATTTGAAATCACCACATTTAGAGCATTATTCTTGATTTCGACAATTTAAAATTTTTTTTTCATTTTTTTTTTTTTTTTAATTTTTAGGAGTTTCTAGTCGTCCTAGACGATTTTAGACATTATTTTGGAATCACCACATTTAGAGCATTAATCTTGATTTTCTCTGTGAAAACTCAACCGATTTTTAATTCGAATACCATTTATATTGACTCTACTTCATAATAATTATGATTTCGACAATTTAAAATTTTTTTTCAACTTTTTTTATTTTTTCATTTTTAGACGTTTCTAGTCGTCCTAGACGATTTTAGACCTTATTTTGGAATCACCACATTAAGAGCATTAGTTTTGATTTTCTCTGTGAAAACTCAACCGGTTTTTAATTGGAATACCATTTATATTGTCCCTACTTCAAAATAATTATGATTTCGACAATTTAAAATTTTTTTTCAACTTTTTTTATTTTATCATTTTTAGACGATTCTAGTCGTCCTAGACAATTTTAGACCTTATTTTGGAATCACCACATTTAGAGCATTAATCTTGATTTTCTCTGTGAAAACTCAACCGGTTTTTAATTGAAATACCATTTATATTGACTATACTTCAAAATAATTATAATTTCGACAATTTTTTTATTTTTTATTTTTATTTTTTTTTTGCATTTTTAGGCGTTTCAAGGCGTCTTAGACGATTTTGGACCTTATTTTGGAATCACCATATTTAGAGCTTCAACTTTTTTTTGTTTTTTCATTTTTAGGCGTTTCTAGGCGTCCTAGACGATTTTGGACCTTAATTTGGAATCACCATGTTTAGAGCATTAATCTTGATTTCGACAATTTGAAATTTTTTTTCAACTTTTTTTATTATTTCATTTTTAGGCGTTTCTAGTCGTCCTAGACGATTTTAGACCTTATTTTGGAATCACCACATTTAGAGCATTAATCTTGATTTTCTCTGTGAAAACTCAACCGGTTTTTAATTGGAATACCATTTATATTGACTTTACTTCAAAATAATTATGATTTCGACAATTTAAAATTTTTTTTTGTCATTATTTTTATTTTTCATTTTTTAGGCGTTTCTAGTCGTCCTAGACGATTTTAATTGTCCTAAAGACCATTATCTTGATTTCCTGAAAACCAAAATTATTAATTGAAATACCATTTATATTGACTCTACTTCAAAATAATTATGATTTCGACAATATACAATTTAAAATTTTTTTTC
This sequence comes from Drosophila dunni, assembly GCA_018152125.1. NCBI lineage: Eukaryota > Metazoa > Arthropoda > Insecta > Diptera > Drosophilidae > Drosophila > Drosophila dunni. The sequence goes on along the minus strand of JAECXC010000362.1, from coordinate 14,625 downwards.
AACTTTTTTTATTTTTTCATTTTTAAGGGGTTTTTTCTAGTCGTCCTAGACGATTTAAGACCTTATTTTGGAATCACCACATTAAGAGCATTAATCTTGATTATCTCTGTGAAAACTCAACCGGTTTTTAATTGGAATACCATTTATATTGACTTTACTTCAAAATAATTATGATTTCGACAATTTAAAATTTTTTTTTACCTTTTTTTTTTTTGGTCATTTTTAGGCGTTTCTAGTCGTCCTAGACGATTTTAGGCCTTATTTTGGAATCACCACATTTAGAGCATTAATCTTGATTTTCTGTAATTAAACTTTTTATTTTTTAATTGAAATACCATTTATATTGACTCTACTCTCAAAATAATCATGATTTCGACAATTTAAAATTTTTTTTACCTTTTTTTTTTTTTCATTTTTAGGTGGCGTTTCTAGTCCTAGACGATTTTAGACATTATTCTTGAATCAATTTAGAGCATTCATCTTGATTTTCTCTGTAAAAACTCAACCATTTTTAATTAATTGAAATACCATTTATATTGACCTACTCTTCAAAATAATTATGATTTCGACAATTTAAAATTTTTTTCACCTTTTTTTTGTTTTTTTTAATTTTTAGGCGTTTCTAGTCGTCCTAGACGATTTTAGACCTTATTTTGGAATCACCACATTTAGAGCATTCATTTTGATTTTCTCTGTAAAAACTCAACCGGTTTTTAATTGAAATACCATTTATATTGACTCTACTTCAAAATAATTATGATTTCGACAATTTAAAATTTTTTTTCACCTTTTTTTTTTTTTTCATTTTTAGGCGTTTCTAGGCGTCCTAGACGATTTTAGACCTTATTTTGGAATCACCACATTTAGAGCATTAATCTTGATTTTCTCTGTAAAAATTTATAATTTTTTAATTTTTTTATCATTTATTTTTACTTTAGGCGTTTCAAATAATTATGATTTCGACAATTTATAATTTTTTTCAACTTTTTTTTATTTTTTCATTTTTAGGCGTTTCTAGTCGTCCTAGACGATTTTAGACCTTATTTCGGAATCACCACATTAAGAGCATTAATCTTGATTTTCTCTGTAAAAACTCAACCAGTTTTTAATTGAAATACCATTTATATTGACTCTACTTCAAAATAATTATGATTTCGACAATTTAAAATTTTTTTCACCTTTTTTTTTTTTTTTCATTTTTAGGCGTTTCTAGGCGTCCTAGACGATTTTAGACCTTATTTTGGAATCACCACATTAAGAGCATTAATCTTGATTTTCTTTGTGAAAACTCAACCGGGGTTTTTAATTGAAATACCATTTATATTGACTTTACTTCAAAATAATTATGATTTCGACAATTTAAAATTTTTTTTACTTTTTTTCATTTTTCAGTTTTCTAGGCGTTTTTAGGCGTCCTAGACGATTTTAGACCTTATTTTGGAATCACCACTTTTAGACATTAATCTTGATTTCGACAATTTAAAATTTTTTTTACAATTTTTTTTATTTTTTCATTTTTAGGCGTTTCTAGTCGTCCTAGACGATTTTAGACCTTATTTTGGAATCACCACATTTAGAGCATTAATCTTGATTTTCTCTGTGAAAACTCAACCGCGGTTTTTAATTGAAATACCATTTATATTGACTTTACTTCAAAATAATTATGATTTCGACAATTTAAAATTTTTTTACCTTTTTTTATTTTTGTCATTTTTAGGCGTTTCTAGGCGTCCTAGACGATTTATTTTTTGAAACGATTTTAGACCTTATTTTGGAATCAATACCATTTATATTTCTTTGTAAAACTCTACTTTTTAATAATAATTATGATTTTCGACAATTTAAAAATTTTTTTTCAACTTTTTTTTATTTTGTCATTTTTAGGCGTTTCTAGTCGTCCTAGACGATTTTAGACCTTATTTTGGAATCACCACATTTAGAGCATTAATCTTGATTTTCTCTGTGAAAACTCAACCGGTTTTTAATTGAAATACCATTTATATTGACTCTACTTCAAAATAATTATGATTTCGACAATTTAAAATTTTTTTCAACTTTTTTTTGTTTTTGCATTTTTAGGCGTTTCTAGGCGTCCTAGACGATTTTAGACCTTATTTTGGAATCACCACATTTAGAGCTTTAATCTTGATTTTCTTTGTAAAAACTCAACCGGTTTTTAATTGAAATACCATTTATATTGACTCTACTTCAAAATAATTATGATTTCGACAATTTAAAATTTTTTTCAACTTTTTTTTTTTCATTTTTAGGCGTTTCTAGGCGTCCTAGACGATTTTAGACCTTATTTTGGAATCACCACATTTAGAGCATTAATCTTGATTTCGACAATTTAAAATTTTTTTAAACTTTTTTATTTTTTTTTTTTTTTTAATTTTTAGGCGTTTCTAGTCGTCCTAGACGATTTTAGACCTTATTTTGGAATCACCACATTTAGAGCATTAATCTTGATTTTCTCTGTGAAAACTCAACCGGTTTTTAATTGAAATACCATTTATATTGACTCTACTTCAAAATAATTATGATTTCGACAATTTAAAATTTTTTTTCAACTTTTTTTTTTTTTTCATTTTTAGGCGTTTCTAGGCGTCCTAGACGATTTTAGACCTTATTTTGGAATCACCACATTTAGAGCATTAATCTTGATTTCTCTGTAAAAACTCAACCGTTTTTTATTTTTAATTGAATACCATTTATATTGACTTTACTTCAAAATAATTATGATTTCGACAATTTAATTAATTTTTTCTACTTTTTTTATTTTTTCATTTTTAGGCGTTTCTAGTCGTCCTAGACGATTTTAGACCTTATTTTGGAATCACCACATTTAGAGCATTAATCTTGATTTTCTCTGTAAAAACTCAACCGTTTTTTAATTGGAATACCATTTATATTGACTTTACTTCAAAATAATTATGATTTCGACAATTTAAAATTTTTTTTACTACTTTTTTTATTTTGTCATTTTTAGGCGTTTCTAGTCGTCCTAGACGATTTTAGACCTTATTTTGGAATCACCACATTTAGAGCATTCATCTTGATTTTCTGTAAAAACTCAACCATAATGAAATACCATTTATATTGACTCTACTTCAAAATAATTATGATTTCGACAATTTAAAATTTTTTTCAACTTTTTTTTTTTTTTTTCATTTTTAGGCGTTTCTAGTCGTCCTAGACGATTTTAGACCTTATTTTGGAATCACCACATTAAGAGCTTTAATCTTGATTTTCTTGTGAAAACTCAACCGGTTTTTAATTGAAATACCATTTATATTGACTCTACTTCAAAATAATTATGATTTCGACAATTTGAAATTTTTTTCACCTTTTTTTTATTTTGTCATTTTTAGGCGTTTCTAGGCGTCCTAGACGATTTTAGACCTTATTTTGGAATCACCACATTTAGAGCATTAATCTTGATTTCGACAATTTAAAATTTTTTTTAATTTTTTTTTTTTTTTTTTAATTTTTAGGAGTTTCTAGTCGTCCTAGACGATTTTAGACCTTATTTTGGAATCACCACATTTAGAGCATTAATCTTGATTTTCTCTGTGAAAACTCAACCGATTTTTAATTGAAATACCATTTATATTGACTCTACTTCATAATAATTATGATTTCGACAATTTAAAATTTTTTTTAACTTTTTTTATTTTATCATTTTTAGACGTTTCTAGTCGTCCTAGACAATTTTAGACCTTATTTTGGAATCACCACATTTAGAGCATTAATCTTGATTTTCTCTGTGAAAACTCAACCGGTTTTTAATTGGAATACCATTTATATTGACTATACTTCAAAATAATTATAATTTCGACAATTTAAAATTTTTTTTCAACTTTTTTTTTTTTTTTTGCATTTTTAGGCGTTTCTAAGGCGTCCTAGACGATTTTGGACCTTATTTTGGAATCACCATATTTAGAGCTTTAATCTTGATTTTCTTTGTGAAAACTCAACCGGTTTTTAATTGAAATACCATTTATATTGACTCTACTTCAAAATAATTATGATTTCGACAATTTAAAAATTTTTTTTCAACTTTTTTTATTTTTTCATTTTTAAGACGTTTCTAGTCGTCCTAGACGATTTTAGACCTTATTTTGGAATCACCACATTTAGAGCATTAATCTTGATTTCGACAGTTTAAAATTTTTTTTCAACTTTTTTTATTTTTTAATTTTTAGGCGTTTCTAGTCGTCCTAGACGATTTTAGACCTTATTTTGGAATCACCACATTTAAAGCATTAATCTTGATTTTCTCTGTGAAAACTCAACCGGTTTTTAATTGGAATACCATTTATATTGACTATACTTCAAAATAATTATGATTTCGACAATTTAAATTTTTTTTCAACTTTTTTTGTTTTTTCATTTTTAGGCGTTTCTAGGCGTCCTAGACGATTTTGGACCTTAATTTGGAATCACCATGTTTAGAGCATTAATCTTGATTTCGACAATTTGAAATTTTTTTTCAACTTTTTTTATTATTTCATTTTTAGGCGTTTCTAGTCGTCCTAGACGATTTTAGACCTTATTTTGGAATCACCACATTTAGAGCATTAATCTTGATTTTCTCTGTGAAAACTCAACCGGTTTTTAATTGGAATACCATTTATATTGACTTTACTTCAAAATAATTATGATTTAAAAAAATTAAAAATTTTTTTTTTTTTTTTTTGGGGGTTTCTAGTCGTCCTAGACGATTTTAATTGTCCTAGACCATTTTTAATTGAAATACCATTTATATTGACTCTACTTCAAAATAATTATGATTTCGACAATATAAAATTTTTTTCAACTTTTTTTTATTTTTTCATTTTAAGGCGTTTCTAGTCGTCCTAGACGATTTAAGACCTTATTTTGGAATCACCACATTAAGAGCATTAATCTTGATTATCTCTGTGAAAACTCAACCGGTTTTTAATTGGAATACCATTTATATTGACTTTACTTCAAAATAATTATGATTTCGACAATTTAAAATTTTTTTTCTACTTTTTTTATTTTGTCATTTTTAGGCGTTTCTAGTCGTCCTAGACGATTTTAGGCCTTATTTTGGAATCACCACATTTAGAGCATTAATCTTGATTTCGACAATTTATAATTTTTTTTTAACTTTTTTTATTTTTTCATTTTTAGGCGTTTCTAGTCGTCCTAGTCGTCCTTTTCGACAATTTAAAATTTTTTTTCTACTTTTTTTATTTTGTCATTTTTAGGCGTTTCTAGTCGTCCTAGACGATTTTAGACATTATTTTGGAATCACCACATTTAGAGCATTCATCTTGATTTTCTCTGTAAAAACTCAACCATTTTTAATTGAAATACCATTTATATTGACTCTACTTCAAAATAATTATGATTTCGACAATTTAAAATTTTTTTCACCTTTTTTTTGTTTTTTAATTTTTAGGCGTTTCTAAGCGTCCTAGACGATTTTAGACCTTATTTTGGAATCACCACATTAAGAGCTTTAATCTTGATTTTCTTTGTGAAAACTCAACCGGTTTTTAATTGAAATACCATTTATATTGACTCTACTTCAAAATAATTATGATTTCGAAAATTTAAAATTTTTTTCACCTTTTTTTTTTTTTTTTTCATTTTTAAGCGTTTCTAGGCGTCCTAGACGATTTTGGACCTTCACTTGGAATCACCATATTTAGAGCATTAATCTTGATTTTCTCTGTGAAAACTCAACCGGTTTTTAATTGGAATACCATTTATATTGACTTTACTTCAAAATAATTATGATTTCGACAATTTAAAATTTTATTTTGTCATTTTTAGGCGTGTCTAGTCGTCCTAGACGATTTTAATTGTCCTAGACCATTTTTAATTGAAATACCATTTATATTGACTCTACTTCAAAATAATTATGATTTCGACAATATAAAATTTTTTTTCAACTTTTTTTTTTTTTTCATTTTAAGGCGTTTCTAGTCGTCCTAGACGATTTAAGACCTTATTTTGGAATCACCACATTAAGAGCATTAATCTTGATTATCTCTGTGAAAACTCAACCGGTTTTTAATTGGAATACCATTTATATTGACTTTACTTCAAAATAATTATGATTTCGACAATTTAAAATTTTTTTTCTACTTTTTTTATTTTGTCATTTTTAGGCGTTTCTAGTCGTCCTAGACGATTTTAGGCCTTATTTTGGAATCACCACATTTAGAGCATTAATCTTGATTTCGACAATTTATAATTTTTTTTTAACTTTTTTTATTTTTTCATTTTTAGGCGTTTCTAGTCGTCCTAGTCGTCCTTTTCGACAATTTAAAATATTTTTTTCTACTTTTTTTATTTTGTCATTTTTAGGCGTTTCTAGTCGTCCTAGACGATTTTAGACATTATTTTGGAATCACCACATTTAGAGCATTCATCTTGATTTTCTCTGTAAAAACTCAACCATTTTTAATTGAAATACCATTTATATTGACTCTACTTCAAAATAATTATGATTTCGACAATTTAAAATTTTTTTCACCTTTTTTTTTTGTTTTTTAATTTTTAGGCGTTTCTAAGCGTCCTAGACGATTTTAGACCTTATTTTGGAATCACCACATTAAGAGCTTTAATCTTGATTTTTCTTTGTGAAAACTCAACCGGTTTTTAATTGAAATACCATTTATATTGACTCTACTTCAAAATAATTATGATTTCGACAATTTAAAATTTTTTTCACCTTTTTTTTTATTTTTTCATTTTAGGCGTTTCTAGTCGTCCTAGACGATTTTGGACCTTATTTTGGAATCACCACATTTAGAGCATTAATCTTGATTTTCTTTGTGAAAACTCAACCGGTTTTTAATTGAAATACCATTTATATTGACTTTACTTCAAAATAATTATGATTTCGACAATTTAAAATTTTTTCACCTTTTTTTATTTTGTCATTTTTAGGCGTTTCTAGGCGTCCTAGACGATTTTAGACCTTCATTTGGAATCACCATATTTAGAGCATTAATCATGATTGTCTCTGTGAAAACTCAACCGGTTTTTAATTGAAATACCATTTATATTGACTCTACTTCAAAATAATTATGATTTCGACAATTTAAAATTTTTTTTCAACTTTTTTTTATTTTTTTCATTTTTAGGCGTTTCTAGGCGTCCTAGACGATTTTGGACCTTATTTTGGAATCACCACATTTAGAGCATTAATCTTGATTTTCTCTGTGAAAACTCAACCGGTTTTTAATTGGAATACCATTTATATTGACTCTACTTCAAAATAATTATGATTTGGACAATTTAAAATTTTTTTCAACTTTTTTTTTTTTTTCATTTTTAGGCGTTTCTAGTCGTCCTAGACGATTTTAGGCCTTATTTTGGAATCACCACATTTAGAGCATTAATCTTGATTTCGACAATTTAAAATTTTTTTTTCAACTTTTTTTTTTTTTTCATTTTTAGGCGTTTCTAGTCGTCCTAGACGATTTTAGAGACCTTATTTTGGAATCACCACATTTAGAGCATTAATCTTGATTTTCTCTGTGAAAACTCAACTGGTTTTTAATTGAAATACCATTTATATTGACTCTACTTCAAAATAATTATGATGTTGACAATTTAAAATTTTTTTTCTCCTTTTTTTATTTTGTCATTTTTAGGCGTTTCTAGTCGTCCTAGACGATTTTAGACCTTATTTTGGAATCACCACATTTAGAGCATTAATCTTGATTTTCTCTGTGGAAACTCAACCGGTTTTTAATTGAAATACCATTTATATTGACTCTACTTCAAAATAATTATGATTTCGACAATTTAAAATTTTTTTTCAACTTTTTTTATTTTTTCATTTTTAGGCGTTTCAAGGCGTCCTAGACGATTTTGGACCTTATTTTGGAATCACCACATTTAGAGCATTAATCTTGATATCGACAATTTAAAATTTTTTTCAAATTTTTTTATTTTATTCCTTTTTAGGCGTTTCTAGTCGTCCTAGACGATTTTAGACCTTATTTTGGAATCACCACATTTAGAGCATTAATCTTGATTTTCTCTGTGAAAACTCAACCGGTTTTTAATTGGAATACCATTTATATTGACTCTACTTCAAAATAATTATGATTTCGACAATTTATAATTTTTTTCAACTTTTTTTATTTTTTCATTTTTAGGCGTTTCTAGTCGTCCTAGACGATTTTAGACCTTATTTTGGAATCACCACATTAAGAGCATTAGTCTTGATTTTCTCTGTGAAAACTCAACCGGTTTTTAATTGGAATACCATTTATATTGACTCTACTTCAAAATAATTATGATTTGGACAATTTATAATTTTTTTTCAACTTTTTTTATTTTTTCATTTTTAGGCGTTTCTAGTCGTCCTAGACGATTTTAGACCTTATTTTTGAATCACCACATTAAGAGCATTAATCTTGATTATCTCTGTGAAAACTCAACCGGTTTTTTAATTGGAATACCATTTATATTGACTATACCTCAAAATAATTATGATTTCGACAATTTAAAATTTTTTTCTACTTTTTTTTTTTTGTCATTTTTAGGCGTTTCTAGTCGTCCTAGACGATTTTAGACATTATTTTGGAATCTCCACATTAAGAGCATTAATCTTGATTTTCTCTGTGAAAACTCAACCATTTTTAATTGAAATACCATTTATATTGACTCTACTTCAATATAATTATGATTTCGACAATTTAAAATTTTTTTCACCTTTTTATTTGTTTTTTCATTTTTAGGCGTTTCTAGTCGTCCTAGACGATTTTAGACCTTATTTTGGAATCACCACATTTAGAGCATTAATCTTGAATTTCTCTGTGAAAACTCTACCATTTTTAATTGAAATACCATTTATATTGACTCTACTTCAAAATAATTATGATTTCGACAATTTAAAATTTTTTTCACCTTTTTTTTGTTTTTTCATTTTTTGGCGTTTCTAGGCGTCCTAGACGATTTTGGACCTTAATTTGGAATCACTATATTTAGAGCATTAATCTTGATTTTCTCTGTGTAAACTCAACCGGTTTTTAATTGAAATACCATTTATATTGACTCTACTTCAAAATAATTATGATTTCGACAATTTAAAATTTTTTCACCTTTTTTTTTGTTTTTTCATTTTTAGGCGTTTCTAGGCGTCCTAGACGATTTTAGACCTTATTTTGAAATCATCACATTAAGAGCATTAGTCTTGATTTTCTCTGTGAAAACTCAACCGGTTTTTAATTGGAATACCATTTATATTGACTCTACTTCAAAATAATTATGATTTGGACAATTTATAATTTTTTTTCAACTTTTTTAATTTTTTCATTTTAAGGCGTTTCTAGTCGTCCTAGACGATTTTAGACCTTATTTTGGAATCACCACATTAAGAGCATTAATCTTGATTATCTCTGTGAAAACTCAACCGGTTTTTAATTGGAATACCATTTATATTGACTTTTACCTCAAAATAATTATGATTTCGACAATTTAAAATTTTTTTTTCTACTTTTTTTATTTTGTCATTTTTAGGCGTTTCTAGTTGTCCTAGACGATTTTAGACCTTATTTTGGAATCTCCACATTTAGAGCATTAATCTTGATTTTCTCTGTGAAAACTTAACCATTTTTAATTGAAATACCATTTATATTGACTCTACTTCAAAATAATTATGATTTCGACAATTTAAAATTTTTTTCACCTTTTTTTTTGTTTTTTCATTTTTAGGCGTTTCAAGGCGTCCTAGACGATTTTGGACCTTATTTTGGAATCACCACATTTAGAGCTATAATCTTGATTTTCTCTGTAAAAACTCAACCGGTTTTTAATTGAAATACCATTTATATTGACTCTACTTCAAAATAATTATGATTTCGACAATTTAAAATTTTTTTCAACTTTTTTTATTATTTCATTTTAAGACGTTTCTAGTCGTCCTAGACGATTTTAGACCTTATTTTGGAATCACCACATTTAGAGCATTAATCTTGATTTCGACAATTTAAAATTTTTTTTTCAACTTTTTTTTTTATTTTCATTTTTAGGCGTTTCTAGTAGTCCTAGACGATTTTAGACCTTATTTTGGAATCACCACATTTAGAGCATTAATCTTGATTTTCTCTGTGAAAACTCAACCGGTTTTTAATTGGAATACCATTTATATTGACTCTACTTCAAAATAATTATGATTTGGACAATTTATAATTTTTTTTCAACTTTTTTTTTTTTTCATTTTTAGGCGTTTCTAGTCGTCCTAGACGATTTTAGACCTTATTTTTGAATCACCACATTAAGAGCATTAATCTTGATTATCTCTGTGAAAACTCAACCGGTTTTTAATTGGAATACCATTTATATTGACTCTACCTCAAAATAATTATGATTTCGACAATTTAAAATTTTTTTTCAACTTTTTTTATTTTGTCATTTTTAGGCGTTTCTAGTCGTCCTAGACGATTTTAGACCTTATTTTGGAATCACCACATTAAGAGCATTAATCTTGATTTTCTCTGTGAAAACTCAACCATTTTTTAATTTGAAATACCATTTATATTGACTCTACTTCAAAATAATTATGATTTCGACAATTTAAAATTTTTTTTCACCTTTTTTTTTTTTTGTCATTTTTAGGCGTTTCTAGTCGTCCTAGACGATTTTAGACCTTATTTTGGAATCACCACATTTAGAGCATTAATCTTGATTTTCTCTGTGAAAACTCAACCATTTTTAATTGAAATACCATTTATATTGACTCTACTTCAAAATAATTATGATTTCGACAATTTAAAATTTTTTTCACCTTTTTTTTGTTTTTTCATTTTTAGGCGTTTCTAGGCGTCCTAGACGATTTTAGACCTTATTTTGGAATCACCATATTAAGAGCATTAATCTTGATTTTCTCTGTGAAAACTCAACCGGTTTTTAATTGAAATACCATTTATATTGACTCTACTTCAAAATAATTATGATTTCGACAATTTAAAATTTTTCACTTTTTTTTCACCTTTTTTTTTTTTTTCATTTTTAGGCGTTTCTAGGCGTCCTAGACGATTTTAGACCTTATTTTGGAATCACCACATTAAGAGCATTAGTCTTGATTTTCTCTGTGAAAACTCAACCGGTTTTTAATTGGAATACCATTTATATTGACTCTACTTCAAAATAATTATGATTTCGACAATTTAAAATTTTTTTTCAACTTTTTTTATTTTTTCATTTTTAGGCGTTTCTAGTCGTCCTAGACGATTTTAGACCTTATTTTGGAATCACCACATTAAGAGCATTAATCTTGATTTTCTCTGTGAAAACTCAACCGGTTTTTAATTGGAATACCATTTATATTGACTTTACCTCAAAATAATTATGATTTCGACAATTTAAAATTTTTTTTCAACTTTTATTTTTTTGTCATTTTTAGGCGTTTCTAGTCGTCCTAGACGATTTTAGACCTTATTTTGGAATCTCCACATTTAGAGCATTAATCTTGATTTTCTCTGTGAAAACTTAACCATTTTTAATTGAAATACCATTTATATTGACTCTACTTCAAAATAATTATGATTTCGACAATTTAAAATTTTTTTCACCTTTTTTTTTTTTTTCATTTTTAGGCGTTTCAAGGCGTCCTAGACGATTTTGGACCTTATTTTGGAATCACCACATTTAGAGCTATAATCTTGATTTTCTTTGTAAAAACTCAACCGGTTTTTAATTGAAATACCATTTATATTGACTCTACTTCAAAATAATTATGATTTCGACAATTTAAAATTTTTTTTCAACTTTTTTTATTATTTCATTTTAAGACGTTTCTAGTCGTCCTAGACGATTTTAGACCTTATTTTGGAATCACCACATTTAGAGCATTAATCTTGATTTGCAATTTAAAATTTTTTTTCAACTTTTTTTATTTTTTCATTTTTAGGCGTTTCTAGTAGTCCTAGACGATTTTTAGACCTTATTTTGGAATCACCACATTTAGAGCATTAATCTTAATTTTTTCTGTGAAAACTCAACCGATTTTTAATTGGAATACCATTTATATTGACACTACTTCAAAATAATTATGATTTGGACAATTTATAATTTTTTCAACTTTTTTATTTTTTTATTTTAAAGGCGTTTCTAAGTCGTCCTAAAATTTTAGACCTTATTTTGGAATCACCACATTAAGAGCATTAGTCTTGATTTTCTTCTGTGAAAACTCAACCGGTTTTTAATTGGAATACCATTTATATTGACTCTACTTCAAAATAATTATGATTTGGACCATTTATAATTTTTTTCAACTTTATTTTTTTCATTTTTAGGCGTTTCTTAATTTTAATTAATCTTGATGATTATCTCTGTGAAAACTCAACCGGTTTTTAATTGGAATACCATTTATATTGACTTTACCTCAAAATTATGATTTCGACAATTTAAAATTTTTTTCTACTATTTTTATTTTGTGTCATTTTTAGGCGTTTCTAGTCGTCCTAGACGATTTTAGACCTTATTTTGGAATCACCACATTAAGAGCATTAATCTTGATTTTCTCTGTGAAAACTCAACCATTTTTATTTTTGAAATACCATTTTTATATTGACTCTACTTCAAAATAATTATGATTTCGACAATTTAAAATTTTTTTTCACCTTTTTTTGGTTTTTTTCATTTTTAGGCGTTTCTAGGCGTCCTAGACGATTTAAGACCTTATTTTGGAATCACCACATTTAGAGCATTAATCTTGATTTTCTCTGTGAAAACTCAACCGGTTTTTAATTGAAATACCATTTATATTGACTCTACTTCAAAATAATTATGATTTCGACAATTTAAAATTTTTTTCAACTTTATTTATTTTTTTCATTATTAGGCGTTTCAAGGCGTCCTAGACGATTTTGGACCTTATTTTGGAATCACCACATTTAGAGCTATAATCATGATTTTCTTTGTAAAAACTCAACCGGTTTTTAATTGAAATACCATTTATATTGACTCTACTTCAAAATAATTATGATTTCGACAATTGAAAATTTTACTTTTCAACTTTTTTATTTTTCATTTTAAGACGTTTCTAGTCGTCCTAAACGATTCTAGACCTTATTTTGGAATCACCACATTTAGAGCATTAATCTTGATTTCGACAATTTAAAATTTTTCTTCAACTTTTTTTTTTTTATTTATTTTTCATTTTTAGGCGTTTCTAGTAGTCCTATACGATTTTAGACCTTATTTTGGAATCACCACATTTAGAGCATTAATCTTGATTTTCTCTGTGAAAACTCAACCGAATTTTAATTTAAATACCATTTATATTGACTCTACTTTATAATAATTATGATTTCGACAGATTTAAGATTTTTTTTTCAACTTTTTTTTTTTTTTTTTCATTTTTAGACGTTTCTAGTCGTCCTAGACGATTTTTAGACCTTATTTTGGAATCTCCACATTAAGAGGCATTAATCTTGATTTTCTCTGTGAAAGAAACTCAACCGGTTGGTAATTGGAATACCAGTTTATTTTGACTCTACTTCAAAATAATTATGATTTCGAATAATTGAAAATTTGTTTCACCTTTTTTGGTTTTTATTTAATTTTTAGGCGTTTCTAGTCGTCCTAGACGATTTTGGACCTTATTTTGGAATCACTAGCATTTAGAGCATTAATCTTGATTATCTCTGTGAAAACTCAACCGATTTTTAATTGGAATACCATTTATATTGACTCTACTTCAAAATAATTATGATTTCGACAATTTAAAATTTTTTTCAACTTTTTTATTTTTTCATTTTAAGGCGTTTCTAATCGTCCTAAACGATTTTTACACCTTATTTTGGAATCACCACATTTAGAGCAGTAATCTTGACTTTCTCTGTGAAAACTCAACCGGTTTTTAATTGGAATACCATTTATATTGACTCTACTTCATAATAATTATGATTTGAACAATTTAAAATTTTTTTCAACTTTTTTATAATTTTCATTTTTAGGCGTTTCTAGTCGTCCTAGACGATTTTAGACCTCATTTTGGAATCACCACATTTAGAGCAATAATCTTGAGTTCAAGACAATTTAAAAATTTTTCACATTATTTTTTTTGTTTCTTCAAATTAATTCTGATTTGGACAGTTGCCACTTTTTACATTTTTTATACATGTTTGGGGCGTTTCTAGTCGTCCTAGACGATTTTAGACCTTATTTTGGAATCACCACATTTAAGAGCATTGGCTCTTGATTTTCTCTGTGAAAACTCAACCGGTTTTTAATTGGAATGCCATTTATATTGACTCTGCTTCAAAATAATAATGATTTCGACAATTTAAAAAAAAAAAATTTTTTCACCTTTTATGTTTTTCAGGCGTATCTAGTCGTCCTAGACGATTTTTGGACCTTTATATGGAATCACCACATAAGGAGCATTAAACTTGATTTTTTCTGTTGAAAACTCAACCGGGTTTTAATTGGAATACCATTTATATTGACTCTACTTCAAAATAATTTATGATTTGGAAAATTTATAATTTTTTTTAACTTTTCTATTTGTTCATTTTTAGGCGTTTCTAGTCGTCCTAGACGATTTTAGACATTATTTTGGAATCACCACTTTTAGAGCATTAGTCTTGATTTTCTCTGTGAAAACTCAACAGGTTTTTAATT